>KZ652491.1:10467-32403 GCA_001010745.2 Gerris buenoi | reverse complement strand
ACCCTCAGTATCAGCTATACCGAAAAGAGTACCAGACCATTAAACTGAACGACCCTCGAGCTCGCATATTTACTTCTATTGCTAACTCAATACATTTCTTGAAAGAAAAAGCCAAGGTATGTAAAACTATGGGTCCTCATAATAGTCACTATACTGCTTGCATATGGAGTGATCCAAATTGTCAGTGCGGACCGGATACATGCATCTGTTGCCATTGCGCTATGGAACTATTCAAAATCAAGAGTGGCTTGGATAAACTGTACCCCCCAACAGAGGAGCATCTTGTTTCCCCCTCCACTTAACTAGTCATCTTTAAAAGCTAGTTTCCATCTACAGGTAGCAGTCTTATTCTACAAGCCGACCTATAAACTACATCACTATGTCTTTGTGTAAAAAACTTAATGATTCCATCGACTTTAGGCGACGTATTCAGCTTAAAGATCTTACCGAAGGCGAATCTTATTTTATCCAGTCATTTCAATTGGTGAGCAGCGCTACACATGGAACTGGACTCGTAGCAACTCTAGCCTTGCATCAACATTATGAAGATGATAGGCAATGTACAGAAAAACTAGAGGAGGAGGATGTCGACGTATTTCTTCCGAAACGGATTGTCAATATAATTACAAAAGAACAGGCGGAAGCTTACAACGCAGCGCCAAACATGTATCTCAGGTATCACGGACGGATTGGAAAAGCTTACAATATCTCATTTATCGTGGAGGACAAGGAGACGTTACGAGGACATCGAAATTAGACGGCTTTCAATAAATTTATAAAAAATAATAAACAATGTTTATATGTCTTGTAATTTTTTTATTACGACAAAATATATTTTGTTAAAACCTAAAATGTCTTATTATTGACTTGATTAGATTTATAAGATACCTATTCCCTTTTTATTTATAAGATAATTATAAGATATAGATAGGAGAATGTCTAACTATTTTTCGAATTAATATTTATATAATTTAAATAACTATATCAGCTACTGGTAGAGAATACACACTTGAACTGATATTTTTAAAAAAACATTTTAGACATATATACTGTTCATATACTCGTATTGTCTATATTGAATTAGGTAGGTCATGAAGAAATTAATTTTGGTGTTACTAAACTGAAGAATGTAATATCACTCTCGCTTTTTAATGGAGGCCATCCTCGGAGAGGCCAGACCGTGCGTGCCGTTGCAGAACAATAAGCCAGGTACTTAATATGTCTCAGATCGTTCCTTTCATTGTCATAGTCCAGACTAGCTCAACCGAGGAATACTAATGCAACTAATATACATTTTTATTATTATAAACATTTATTTCTCAACTATACTATCCTTGCAGTCTTGATAGATGTCTCCAATATGGCAAGTTTGTTAATTTTTGATATACATGCAATCAACCTTCTCCCCACTGTTGCCTTATATTTTCTAACAAAATAAAAACTCTTTACATTATTATTAAAGATTTATTTCAGTTTTGTGTTGTCTTTGTCGAGTAAACATTACAGCAAAATGAATAGTTTTTTAGTCAATATATTTTTATATAATGATAACATGTCTTTTTTTATTGAATTTTTTATATGATTTCCTTTCGGGGCTGTGAGCGACGTCAAGAGCGAAAACCATAAGGTCCAGTGACCTTCAAGTGTCCTTACACGGTCAATGTCCTTAAATGGACAGGGTCGGTCGTGGGACCATTTCAGTGACCAGCAGCACAAATTCGATCCTAAATTAGTGACCTTGGCGACATCTTGAACGCTCAAGCACTAAATTTGACCATAAACTAGTGACCTTGGCGAGATTTTGCACGTTCCGAGCGAATAATAGTGACCTTGAAGTGTTCTTGTACGATTTAGGGGCAGAATGAGTCATCGTGACGTCATTGCTCCCTGCTCCCCACTTTTGCCTCATCTTATTTTCTCTACTACTTCTGTCTCACTAAATTTGACATCAAGAATCTGATGAATGAGGAGGTCAAGTGTACTCTACGAACCTTGGTGATATAAACGTATGGTACATGGGTACTTGCAGTCCTTGAATTGTAAAAAAAAGAGGTTCTGGTACTATGACCTTCTGGTCCAAAATTTTTGAAATTTTGACATTTTTAAAACGCTTTTTTGAGCATTTAAGTGTGAATACAACATTTGTATTCACACTTGGAAAAAAATAAACAAACAAAAAAATGGTAAATATCCAACAATCTTGTGCTGGTACTGGTGCTGTGTACCGGTGCCTAGAGTCAGAAATGAAGCACCGGTAGTAAATCAATGCTTGCTGCTCAATATATTGTTTGGGTTTGTTTGATGTTGTTATGATATGATTACCACCTGTCAGTTACTTAATAAATTTATCTCCATTAACGAATGAATAAATGACTTTATTATTAAATTAAGATACATGTTGCGACAATATGAATTTACAGCATTTAATACAATTCTACTCCATGGCCATGGTCGTCTAAAGGAGAGTTACTTACAAATTTAATTGGAATAGTTTATTAATAAATGTATAAACAAAAATTTATAACAGTATACTGTAAGATGGTCCGCTACTTTCCCAGAGATAGTTTTGGACATAATATGTGTTTTTCAAGGCATATGTGGTTAGATGCCACTAACTGAACTATTATCATATGNAGCGGCCCTGTAATGGAAAAACCATACATTATTACCGGCCCCAGGGCTGTAATATGGAACATTACCGGCCGCTCAGGATAGGAATGTTTACAAGTGGAGGGCTATAAACATATTTACATGATATTTTGGGTACATGTTAAAAAGAAACCATGCCCTGAAAAGAATTTAAAAAAAAAAATTTTGGCTTTAAAATTTGGGGCCCTCCAAAATATATTTTCGCACTTTCTGAAATGGTAAATGGTAAGGGGTTGGGGCTCGATTACCACTGCATAGAATTATTTTCAGAGTAAACTTTGATTAAATGTTGAATAATTATTAAATTTCAATAACTAATTAACTGAGTAATTGTGTTGTAGTATGAGACACATTTTTTAGTTTATATATTTGTAAGTGAAAACTGTTCACAATTCAGAATGGGACTTTATCTCTTTCACATTTTAAACTGAAACTGAGTTGTTCTGAAAATTTTCAAAATCATTTTTGTCCAGAATAGACAAAAATGAGTTTTAGTGTTATTTTTCCGCCCTCCCAGTCGGCTGAAGAGGTGTTGGCCAAGGGATTTATTGCAATAATAAAATAATGTACAATACCTGTTAGGAGTGCTGCCACTGGGTAACCTCTCCTCTCACGACACACCACNTGTGGTTAGATGCCACTAACTGAACTATTATCATATGCCTATAGATGGTCCGCTACTTTCCCAGAGATAGTTTTGGACATAATATGTGTTTTTCAAGGCATATGTGGTTAGATGCCACTAACTGAACTATTATCATATGCCTATAGATGGTCCGCTACTTTCCCAGAGATAGTTTTGGACATAATATGTGTTTTTCAAGGCATATGTGGTTAGATGCCACTAACTGAACTATTATCATATGCCTATAGATGGTCCGCTACTTTCCCAGAGATAGTTTTGGACATAATATGTGTTTTTCAAGGCATATGTGGTTAGATGCCACTAACTGAACTATTATCATATGCCTATAGATGGTCCGCTACTTTCCCAGAGATAGTTTTGGACATAATATGTGTTTTTCAAGGCATATGTGGTTAGATGCCACTAACTGAACTATTATCATATGCCTATAGATGGTCCGCTACTTTCCCAGAGATAGTTTTGGACATAATATGTGTTTTTCAAGGCATATGTGGTTAGATGCCACTAACTGAACTATTATCATATGCCTATAGATGGTCCGCTACTTTCCCAGAGATAGTTTTGGACATAATATGTGTTTTTCAAGGCATATGTGGTTAGATGCCACTAACTGAACTATTATCATATGCCTATAGATGGTCCGCTACTTTCCCAGAGATAGTTTTGGACATAATATGTGTTTTTCAAGGCATATGTGGTTAGATGCCACTAACTGAACTATTATCATATGCCTATAGATGGTCCGCTACTTTCCCAGAGATAGTTTTGGACATAATATGTGTTTTTCAAGGCATATGTGGTTAGATGCCACTAACTGAACTATTATCATATGCCTATAGATGGTCCGCTACTTTCCCAGAGATAGTTTTGGACATAATATGTGTTTTTCAAGGCATATGTGGTTAGATGCCACTAACTGAACTATTATCATATGCCTATAGATGGTCCGCTACTTTCCCAGAGATAGTTTTGGACATAATATGTGTTTTTCAAGGCATATGTGGTTAGATGCCACTAACTGAACTATTATCATATGCCTATAGATGGTCCGCTACTTTCCCAGAGATAGTTTTGGACATAATATGTGTTTTTCAAGGCATATGTGGTTAGATGCCACTAACTGAACTATTATCATATGCCTATAGATGGTCCGCTACTTTCCCAGAGATAGTTTTGGACATAATATGTGTTTTTCAAGGCATATGTGGTTAGATGCCACTAACTGAACTATTATCATATGCCTATAGATGGTCCGCTACTTTCCCAGAGATAGTTTTGGACATAATATGTGTTTTTCAAGGCATATGTGGTTAGATGCCACTAACTGAACTATTATCATATGCCTATTGGAACCCTAAATCTTACAATATTACAGTCTGTGCCAAACGAGAGTTAGTGCATTGACAGCGCCGGAAAAACTAGCAAATGGGGTGGGGAGCCAATGAGAGCTCAAGATTTGCCCTCTGGATAACCATATAGAAAGAGAATGTAGTGGCTTTGTTTCCCTCAGAGGTTGGCCAATCTGTGTGTCACTCGATTTCCTACGCTGTCAACACACTAACTCTTGTTTGGCACAGACGGAAAGGTATGTGGTGCCAAATCAGAAATATTATTAGTATTACTAGTGAGGAAAGATGCATTCCTGTATCAGAATATCATACAAATCCCAAATAAAACACACTGTGTGTTTTGGTTTTAAGGAGTTGATCATGTTATTATTCAAACAGATAAATAATAATATAATTTGTTATACCCCGAATGAATCTAGACATGGGGTCTTCTGGATTAGCAGGGGATGTCTGAATTAGCAAGGAATTTAAAATACAATGTAAAACACTTTGACCAAAATTGTATGTAAAGGTACTGTATGTTTAGCTGCTTGTTTGGTCCAGATGTAAATTGTTTAGATTACTGTGTAGGGTAGGGTGGGCCGAAAAAAGAAAAAAAAAATTGATTTTGAAAAAGTCCTACCTCGTAAAACTTGTGCATTAGAAACTATCATACGTAAAATTTTGGCCCGATAGAATGACACTTAGGTGGTGCACTATCGCTTCAAAGCTTTAAAAAACACATTTTACTAAATTTTTTATATTTTAATTTTTTAAAAAAATATTTTAGTTATTTTTATTCACTTATTAGCATCTATTTGCTCTTTGCTGGCATATTATTTGATTGCANCGCAACACACTTGACCTGTTTATTTAACAGTTATATTTATAAAATTGAATCTATGTTAAAAGAGGAATATTAAAAACCCATCCAAGTGTTGTCAAATGAGCCTTTATCAGAAAAATTAACTTTCTCTCTCTCTGTCCAGGGACAAACGTTGGAAAAGGAACTCAATTGCTAATCCTATTTTTTAATAAATGTTTCTTAGAAAAGGTTCAACATAGCTAGGTTTGTATAACTTTTGATCACATAGATATTCAAACCTCCTATATTGTTGATCATACACTGATAAAAGCAAAAGAAATAATTCATTTATTTTAAGTAGATGAACTTGGATATTAAAATTGATTTTATCTCCAGTAGGAAGAAAAAGTTATGATTTTGGATAAGTTTAGAGGGACTAAGCTTTTTCTTCCCTGAACTCAAAAAGTAGGGAGAAAAAGTAAAAGTAGGGTGAAAAAGTAAACTAGGACGAAAAAGTAAGTACTGTCAACTAAATTATTTTATAAAAAGTAGAGAATGAATGGCTAAGTAATGAAGTTGTTGAAATCAGGTTGGCGACATTGCTTTTTCGACCTTCTTTATCATTGTTTATAACCTGCATCTAAAAAACCATCTATTTGAGTTTAATTCCAATTCTTATTTGTTTTTAATATTGAATCTCTTATATCTATGCTATTAAAAGTGCTAATGATTATTGGTATTTATTAAAATAATAAATAAAAACTTTGAAATGGAGAAAAATGTGTATTTTCTCCCATCTGGAGAAAAAATATTGTATGTACCTCGTGAGTAAAGTACCATTATTCCCCTCGCAATAATTATCTCCCTCAGCTGCGCCTCGGGAATTAAAAACTCTAATTCCCTCAGCTTCGCCTCGGGATTTAGGGACCTTTTGCACTCAAGAAATAATTGCTTACTTTACTCCCTAGGTGCATAAATTATTATTCTGGATTTAGAAGGGTATTGTGAGTTTTATCACTGTAAATCTGGTTTTGTTTTAGAAAAAAGAAAGAGAAGCCAGCTAATTTCCCAACATTCTTCCCTTCTGATGATGATCAACTACCTGAAGATATGTACGATAAAGAAATACATGATTTTGGAGATCCCTCTATTAAATATGATGCTAAATAATTGTATAATTGATTTGTAGATTTCTTTTTGTTAACCTAAATTGTAATTTAAAAAAATGAGGAAATAAATATGTATTATATGTTTTACCTTTGACCTTTGTTTTTCTTAATATTTATTCATTTCATTCTTTGTTTTCTATCTTGTAAACTTCATTTTTCATTTGATGATTGAGGAATTGGAAGGACATTCTTGAAAATCTGAACCAATAATATATATTTTATACATAAACATCTTATTTAAACCATAAAAATAAGTAGAACAATAATATAACAATGAATAAAATTTAAAGCTCTTAAAATGAAGAACTAAATTAAATTAGTACGATAAATGAACAGAAATAAATGCAGACTTATGCGTTGGGTAGGCAGTAGGGTTGGCCGAAAGAAAATAAATTTTGAATTTGAAAAAGTCCTACCTTGTAAAACTTGTGTATGCATTAGAAACTATCAAACGTAAAATTTTGGCCCGATTGAATGACACCTAGGTGGTGCACTATCACTTCAAAGCTTTAAAAAACACTATTTTTAAGAAATTTTTTATATTTCACTTTTTTTAAAATATTTTTATTCACTTATAAAATCTATTTGCTCTTTGCTGACATATTATTTGATTGCAGGAAGAAAAAAAATAAATAAATAAAGTTAATTATAGATTGAGATAAGTCGGTACATACATATTTATGTGTACGATTGAGTTATTCCAAAGATAATAGAGAAATTAGTGTTATGCAGCTCCTAATAATATTTTTGGAATAACTCAATGGTATTATGTATGTACCGACTTACCTCAAGTCAATCTATAATTAACTTTTTTATTTTTTTTTCTTCCTGCAATAAAATAATATTTCAGCAAAGAGCAAATAGATGCTAATAAGCGAATAAAAATAACCAAAATAATTTTTAAAAAAATTCTTAAAAATAGAGTTCATTGCGATAGTGCACCACCTAGGTGTCATTAGATCAGGCCAAAATTTTACGTATGATAGCTTCTAATGCATACGCAAGTTTTACGAGGTAGGACTTTTTCAAATTATTATTATTATTTTTTTTTTTTTTTCTGGCCCACCCTAGTGTAGGGGGGGGGGGTACTTGACGGATGTGTATAACTGAGGTATGTTGGCAGGTTTGATCCGTTTGCAGAGAGCACGGTGGACGGTATCATAGCAGGCACCGTGGTGGTGCACGTCATCTCAGGGCAGCTGCTCAGTGACAAGCGCTGCGGTACCTACGTGGAGGTCGATATGTTTGGACTCCCCGCAGACACCGTCAGGAAGAAATTCAAAACTAAAGTGGTTCCTAACAACGCCATCAACCCTGTCTACGATGAGGAACCTTTTGTCTTTAAAAAGGTACTTAATAGTCACTCTATGTCAAGTTTTACTACGTTTTTATTAGCTTGCTTTCTTGTTTGTTTGTTTGTCCAGTACAAATCTTGCAATCGATTGTTAACTAACTTCCCGAGTAGCTAGACATTTGAAACTTTTAGAATAGCTCAGAACATGATGACAATGCATTATTTTAATACTTTCAGCCGTCTTTCAGCAGAATTTAATTAGTCTTTAGTAAATTTTGCTGTATGAAAAGTTAGTTTCAAAAAAAAATCTGCAAGTTATTTTATTTGTTTTGAAATGTCACATATTTACAATCTTCATTTTAACGTGTTTTAAATTTGTGATTATTTATTAAGAGGTAAACATTGAATGACCGGTTTGTTTATACTTGTGTCCTAGGTATCGGTTAAATTTTTCTACATCTATACTTCTTTACTTGTATTTTTTCTTCTCTTACCGTCCCCCAAACGAGAGCATATTGATAACACGATTTAGATTCGGTGTTGGTGAGATCCATTGCACAAAGATTTGTCCTTTTATAGGTTTAAGATCAGCTCTCTAGATGGTTGTCATTTATGTGAATTATATGGGTAACTTTTGTTTCACTAACATTATATATATAACAATAACAATTATATTATCAACATTACATATTCAACAGAAAATTTAAAAACGTAGAATATAAAAAGTTTTTTTTATTTTGTAATTATTGGTTGCTCACTTTATCTTTGTACATTTTGTATAAAACATGAGTATTTAAAGGGAAAACANCGGACGGGCCAAAAACTATGTAGTACTAATTGGAACTAGGGCCTGTTCAGATTATGAATTATTAAGATAATTGGACTTTCTGCTTTTATTGTCTATTAACATTTATAAAATTGTTCCTAGTATAAATTATAAGTGTATATTCCAACGTTCTGACACAAGGAATACCCGGTATTTCTGTTAAAAATAAACAGGTTTAGAATAATTATGAATAAGTAAGAACATCGATAAATCTCTTTCCATTCATTGAAATATAGGGCGGAAGATATAAAGGAAGTGTATTCTAGGAAATACAATTATATGCGACTGAGATGGGGCGGCTCAACACAGTTCCATGAAATTTCGCCAAGCCGCCAATGTCTAATATCTCAACTTTTTGTAAAAATTATTATCGCCCCTCGAATTTCATATTGGAACAAAGCCAGTTTCTCAGGAAGTCCCACCTGCCACCTGCGAAATAGATTGTCATTTTATTTTAATTCATTTGATATTCAGTCTGGTGACTGAACAGCTCTTAACTATAGGGGACCTACGTTGTACAAGTCCACAGTGAATCCTTTGGGATTACAGAGGCAAGTTTACTCTGTTGTGGTTCTACAGGCCAACTTTCAATACTTCTCTCCTAAAAAAAAGTGGACAAAATTNCTCTCTCCCAGTCATCCAATGGAGCTGAATCTTTGCATATCGACTCTCTACCGATAAATAATCATTCTAACAAATTTAATAATTAACTAAATGTTACTAATTAATTCATATTAAAAAATGATTTAAAATTGAAATTAATGAATAGGTACCAATATTTCCCTTCAGAACTAAAATGCAAAAATATAAAGGATTTATAATAAAAACTTGGTTTTTATGGGCTGGTATTATTTATTGGCTGCTGTCGGATTTTTACTATTCATTTCATGTTATTATTGTGAGAAGGTATTTTTTAACTGTTTTGTGAATGTGTCGGCAGGTGGTGCTACCGGAGCTGGCGTGTCTCAGGATATCGGCATATGAAGATAACGGCCGGTTCATCGGACACAGGATCCTCCCCCTCCAGGCTCTCTGTCCCGGGTAACTCTCTCTTGCTTCGGGTCTTGGAACCCACTTGTAGACATCTTAAAGCAGTACCGAGCATTTAGAATTTGAATGACCTGACCACAGAATAATATCAAAATAAAGTAATAGATGCGTGGCGAACGGTCTTATTAATTCATAAATTGTAGTGTTCTGCAGAATATCTAATACATAAACGGATCTCCGTCATGCTTCATATTATTATAAAATACTTATTCACGGAAGATAAACAGGCTACTATTTATTTATCCACTTTTACAATCTTTTTTAGTATGTTTGACAAGTACTCAATACGTAGAGTTCTGCTTTAATAAAAATCAATCTGGTTAACATTTCTAGGTTTCAATGTCCGGAACATACGAATAATAATATTATAGCCTTTACTTGTCTTAGTTTGTGTCTTACTTAATGAATTCAAATATTTACAATTTTGAAGAAGGTAAATTTACGGTACTTATTTAGATTGGTTTTTTTTTTGTTCCGGGGGGCTTTTACACCCGAAGACGCAGGCCACTTAGGTGGGCCCATTGAACAAACCCGGGTTAGGGACCGTAATCTTCACTCTCGTGTGAAGATGTGGTCGTTAAACATGACTCCCCTCCTGGTTTTAATACAACCAGGAGTGGTTTCCAGGCCGAAACCTGGTGGCGCCACTCTTTTGAGGTGCTTCCCATTTGTTTAAACAGTGCTGGGTGGACATTGTATTTAGATTGTTATTCCCCTATGTATTTTAGTATATAAATGACTTTGAATAAATAACTATTAAGACAAAAGGATGTCCAATTTACTTTGGGACAAAGGAATGTCACATTTCTGTTTTTATAAGGGGAGTAACAGTCTAAAGAAGAACATTCTGTACACCTTCTTTAGATTGTTAATCCCCACTGATTTTTTTTATAAGAGGAGTAACAATCTAAAGAAGAACATTCTGTACACCTTCTTTAGATTGTTAATCCCCTCTGATTTTTTTTATAAGGGGAGTAACAATCTAAAGAAGAACATTCTGTACACCTTCTTTAGATTGTTAATCCCCACTGATTTTTTTATAAGGGGAGTAACAATCTAAAGAAGTACATTCCGTACACCTTCTTTAGATTGTTAATCC
Source organism: Gerris buenoi (assembly GCA_001010745.2). Classification (NCBI taxonomy): domain Eukaryota; kingdom Metazoa; phylum Arthropoda; class Insecta; order Hemiptera; family Gerridae; genus Gerris; species Gerris buenoi. The sequence continues at coordinate 21,537 of KZ652491.1, read as the reverse complement.
CCTCTGATTTTTTTATAAGGGGAGTAACAATCTAAAGAAGTACATTCTGTACACCTTCTTTAGATTGTTAATCCCCACTGATTTTTTTATAGGAGTAACAATCTAAAGAAGTACATTCCGTACACCTTCTTTAGATTGTTAATCCCCTCTGATTTTTTTATAAGGGGAGTAACAATCTAAAGAAGTGCCAAATTTACCATGTGTAAAATGGGTCGTGGATTACAGAGTAACAGTCTAAAGAAGAACATTCCGTACACCTTATTTAGATTGTTAATCCCCTCTGATTTTTTTTATGAGGGGAGTAACAATCTAAAGAAGTGCCAAATTTACCATGTGTAAGATGGGTCGTGGATTACATAGTGGTGTTGGTTTAGTTACAGGCACGTGGCCCTGAGATCAGAGTCAGGTCAGGCACTGGGCGCCGCGACACTGTTCCTGCACATCATAGTGAAGGACTACGTACCGGACGGGTTGACAGAACTAGCCGAGGCGCTGGCTAACCCCATCAAGTACCAGAGTGAACTAGACAGGAGAGAGAAGCAGCTGGCCGTCCTCACCGAGGGTATGGACATACTCGAGGTGAGTCTTCACATCTCTCTACTATATCCGTGTTACGTCAGGCCGACACTGTCCATCTGAACATTCAGTCACACAGCCTAGTCCACTCACCAGTGACGGCTGGTTACACATTAATTTGGGGGTTCAAACCTACCAGGGGGTCCGGGGTCCCTCCCCCGGAAAAATGTTGCATATCAAACTTTCAAATTGCCACTTTTAGGCCCTTTTATTGAACAACAAATTGGCTTTTTGAAACATCACTGAAAAGCTTGTAATGGGATAAAATCGGGTTATAAATTTGATTATAAATTGTTGGAATATGAAATTTATAATATACCGTTTCCCTCATAACTTTTTTCCCACATGAGATAGGTAGAAAAAGTATAGTTTTTCTTTTTTTTAATATGTATATGGTAGGAATATTTGAATTGAAACAACTTCCTTTCTTAGAAAATTAGACTTTTAATAAAAAAAACTTTTAATAAAAAAATAAAAAATATCTATGAACATACATATTTTTATTTTTAGGATGATTTAAAACCAAACTCGCTTCAGAATATAACAGTGGTGTCACTGCTTAGCTAACTCCTGTACTGTGTGTGCTGTGAGGTAGAGGTGTGACGTGAAACAGTGTCCAAGGGCCCAAGGTCTCGCCACACTCGGCTAAGTTCGGATTCCTTCGGGTGGCGTCGGAAGTTGAACTGCACCGAGTTTGCAGTTCCAAGCGATGTTAATACCGGCATGCTCCCCTCCCCCGTCCTTTACCGCCAGGCTAGGCTAAAGGGGTTCATACATTGAGTCAGTTCAACTGAATCATTCATTTGAACTGGCCGCTGTTATCAATGCTTCTTGAGCCACGCATTGTAACTCCCTGCTGCATTTTCACTCTATTTTATTAGATTTATGAAACCAATAACTAAATATTTATATACATTAAAATATTGTGTTATTAAATATCTGCTTGGGGGTTCAATGAACCAGTGAACCTAAGCACGAGCCGCCACTGCCACTCACATAGCTATAAACCTAGACACAAGATGATATCACATTCATGTCTTTCCATTAAATATATACAGTAGAACCCCGGTATTTCATATCCCGTTATATCATATATCCCGATAAATCATATATTATTGCCAGTCCCTTGAAAAAATCTCAATAATTTGGTATAAAACCAATGCATTTCGGTCACCTCGGTATTACGTAAATCCCTTTCAAGGTGAACAAAAACATCTTATAACTTGTATAATTCTGAGAATAATCTCGATAAAACATATGAATGGAGGGGGCCAATATTTAAAGATTTTGCTTCTTCACTATCTGTTGATTTACTCTACTTAGAAAAAATATTAAAAACAGTTGAAACTTCACTACAATTAGAGGCGTTAAATAAATGGTTTTGTATTAATTCCGAATTCCAAAGGAACCTATTGGAGGGAACATTTTTCGGGGAAAAGTTAGAACTCTCATGTGTCGTTTGATCTAGAGGTGAGAGTGTGATTTTGTTCAAATGCAATTCCCGGACAGCCTATTCCTAGACGAAGGAATAACTCATATAATTCTGAGAATAATCCCGGTTAAATGTATATAAAAGGAGGGGACTCTTTTCCAAGGCTTGATTTGTTTACATCCTTCTGTTTTACTTGGATAAATACAAGCCTTAATTATTACATGTCATTTTCTTTTTTTACCATCAATATTTCATAATCCCGATTTAATGAACTACTCGATATACCCCTTGAAGATACGATATATCGGGATTCTACTGTATTTTATTTAANGGATGTTTAAATTGTTGCCTCTCTTTATCAAACTAGGATGTTTAAATTGTTGCCTCTCTTTATCAAACTAGGATGTTTAAATTGTTGCCTCTCTTTATCAAACTAGGATGTTTAAATTGTTGCCTCTCTTTATCAAACTAGGATGTTTAAATTGTTGCCTCTCTTTATCAAACTAGGATGTTTAAATTGTTGCCTCTCTTTATCAAACTAGGATGTTTAAATTGTTGCCTCTCTTTATCAAACTAGGATGTTTAAATTGTTGCCTCTCTTTATCAAACTAGGATGTTTAAATTGTTGCCTCTCTTTATCAAACTAGGATGTTTAAATTGTTGCCTCTCTTTATCAAACTAGGATGTTTAAATTGTTGCCTCTCTTTATCAAACTAGGATGTTTAAATTGTTGCCTCTCTTTATCAAACTAGGATGTTTAAATTGTTGCCTCTCTTTATCAAACTAGGATGTTTAAATTGTTGCCTCTCTTTATCAAACTAGGATGTTTAAATTGTTGCCTCTCTTTATCAAACTAGGATGTTTAAATTGTTGCCTCTCTTTATCAAACTAGGATGTTTAAATTGTTGCCTCTCTTTATCAAACTAGGATGTTTAAATTGTTGCCTCTCTTTATCAAACTAGGATGTTTAAATTGTTTTGACCTTAAGTAAATTTTTATTTGAGGTAGTAGTAATAAAAGGGAGGGAGGTCTTGTAAGCAGACCACACTTAAATCCCTTTTTGTCGTTCCCAAAATTAAACCAATACTGTCGTACCTTCACATCTCCTTGTTAACATTGTAATAGAGAGAATGTCTTGCCATTTTAAAGTTGGGTATCTGTACAGGGTGGCCATATAAGTTTAGTACAAAACAGGGTCCTGGGGGTCCTTGAAATACTTTGGGAATTAAAAGGGAAATGTACATTTTTGAGATAATATTTATCTCATTTGAGATCAATTGGTTAATCTGCACTATTTGTTCCACAGAATTTGTACTGTCCAATTTACTTCTTCTTTCTTATTTATTTTTTAATTATTCCTTTTCTAACACAACAGAATTTGTAAATTGTGAAAACGATTCCGGTTGAAACATTCCAATAAATTCAATATTATTATTTATTTTATTTATTTATTTATTTTTTTTTTTTAAATGTATAGTGTCGTATTTTAGGGTAATGACGAAAAGTTACTAAGAAGTCAGGGTCAAAACTTAGAAGTTTAGAAGACTCAGGGGAGTCAATGACTTCGACACAGTACCCAGNGCAGATATTATATTAAAGAGAAGATAAGTTAATAGTTAAAGAGCAGATATTATATTAAAGAGAAGATAAGTTAATAGTTAAAGAGCAGATATTATATTAAAGAGAAGATAAGTTAATAGTTAAAGAGCAGATATTATATTAAAGAGAAGATAAGTTGATAACAATAGAGAGTCTAGTAGTGGGGGAGCCTCCCTGCACTATTCAACCTAACTACACTCTGGATGTCTCCTTTTCAACAATTATAAAATGCATCACTTCACTACACAAAAACTTCTGGCTGTATCAAGTTGAAATTTTACCTGTTTCAATTGTACTTTAGACAATGTATAATGAAAAAGAATAAAAAAAAAGAAATAAAACCCTAAAAAGGCCAATTTCTAAGAAGAAATTAATCTGTATAATGAAGTTTTCTTAAAATTGAGAGTTTAGGTCTGCTTTAATAGTTTTAGTGATCTTTAACACTTCATAATGGTGTCGGTGTTGGTTTTACTATAAAACTATATTAAAAAAAATTAAGTGTGTCATCGAATAGATGAAGTTGGAATTTTTTCCTGTCCTAAAATTCCAACTTTGAAGGTTTTGTTTATGCGAGCATTGCATGCAAACGCTTGGGCTCATAACGTTGTCCAACGAACTCGTCCTGAGTATTGGTAAAATGAACAAATTGTTTTATCAACTTTTACTCAAGTTATTACTCCCCTATGTTTTTTTTAGAATATAAATGACTTTCACTAAATAACTATTAAGACAAAGGGATGTTTAAGTCCAATGTACATTGGGACAAAGGAATATTACACTTTTTTATAAGGGGGGTAACTGTCTAAAGAAGAACATTCCGTACACCGTCTTTAGATTGTTACTCCCCTCTGTTTTTTTTATAAGGGGAGTAACAATCTAAAGAAGTGCCGATTTTGTTACTGGTCTTTTATTTAGACTGACTCTTGGAGATGTGCCAGAAGGAACTTTGTTCCAAAATCTTGGCTATTCCTGATGAAGCTTAGCTTGAAGCAGACATCAGGTGGACTGAGTTGTGTTAGAATGTTGTTTGTTTGTTTGACAGGACGGAGAGGACGAGGTGGGGACAATGCGGAGCCCTGTGGAGCGGAGCAGTGTGTTGAAACGTGAAGTATCGAGGATATCATGTGAACGTGGTGCTAGTGTGACAGGCAGTGTAGAGGCTGAGGGTATAGTCGTTACCGTAGCGGGTCTAGAAGCCTTCATGGAGGCCGAGGGAGCTATAACAGCACAGCAGCTTCATGCTGACAGGTAAACCATCCATTCAATTATCTATCTCTATCTATATTATTAAAAAAGTTTTGTAAACAAATGAGTTCAGTGAGAGTGATATACAAAACTGAGTGAAAGAGCGAGTTAGGAGAGAAGAGGGGTAGTCCGGGGGGAAAAGAGAGATCTTGAGAGTGACATACTAAACTGTGTGCAGACAGAGTGAGGGGGATTAAGGGGGTGGGGGAGAACATAAGAGTAGGTATATAAGAAAGTCAGACAGACAAGGAAAGGGATAGTAGTGTGCATACCTCCACTACCTCAGCCACTCTCCTACACTATACTCACGCATCTTCACCTCACCCTTCTCATTCCATAAATATGCACACACCTTGCAAAAAAATATCGCTAAATCAGTCCTTCTCAGCACTTTCTACAGCTAACGTGATATTTTACAGCATGTGTGTTTTTGTCATCATTGAAAAGAAACATGAGATCAATTTTAATGCTTCACTCTAGAGTACCTCGGTATGGCAGCGGCCGCTTTCTGAGGGTTGACAAGCGAATTGGTAGGGGGCAGAGCCCCCTTGTTATTTACTAAATAAACAGGTCAAGTGTGTGCTAGCCAGCAACATCCGTAGGTCCGTAGGTAACATTGAATTGTTTAAGTAGAACCCTATTGATGGTGTTATTTAAAATGCTAAAAAGCTTTACTTTGAACTATCCTATAGGTCTGATATTCTCAAAACACATAGACAAACTTCTGAGTATGTTTTCCACTGAACTGGACCATAAACATATAAATACACAAAAAGTTCATAATTTAAAAAAAAAAAAAAAAAAAAAAACATTTTGTCAATAAAAAATATATATACAATTTTTTTTCAAAATTTCCAATAAGTGGTCTTTATTTTTGGCCGAAAAATATTCAGGAATTGTTTGAGATTTTTTGCACTTTTACATAAGCAAGATAGAGAGAAAATAGACACTTTTCACACCCACTTTAAACTCGCCTACGCTCGCCATATCGAAGCTGATAGCCAAAAATTATTTATTTTTTGTAATCAGCTCAATGTATCTTTTCATATGATACCCCACACGGTCTTTTGAAAAATAAATTGTTTTTGAAAAAGATTTTTTTTTGTCGTTATATTTTTAAAATGTGTGGGTAGGTATTATACAAATACATGTCAAATCAGACAAAAGGAGAGTCATTAGAGCAGGCTACAGACATATGGACAGACAGACACACACAGGAAAATATAAGAGTCCTTGGTTTTGGTTCGGACCCTAAAAAAGCCATTACAAAATTTTTCTGTTTAACTGTAGTCTAGTCATCTGGTCGATTATTTTTTCAATTATCGGTGGTAAAGGAACAGTTGAACTCCTCGCTTGAATCTGAGATGGAATGTTTGTGGTTGTTAACATGATGAGTTGTTTGTACTAGTGAAGCTTTGAATGTAGTCAATAATAATATTTTTGCAGTAACGACTTCCAACTAAATAAAGATAAAACCCTAAACCTACTTATAAGTCTCAAAGTGAATGAGAGGCAAGCACCAGTGAAATGTCTAAGAACACACACTGACGGCAAACTAAGTTGGAAAGATCACATAGTATCACTAACTCAAAACATTGCATGCTATTTATTTGTGTTTAGAAAGATAAAACACTCACTACCTGAGGAAACTCTAGTGCTTGTCTACAAGTCACTAGTCCAAAGTAGACTCGACTACGCCATATTAGTCTGGGGACATGCTAATCTTGAGCCACTACTCATTTATCAGAAGAAGATTATAAGAAGTATAACTGGTGCTAAATTAGGCACACATTGTAAATCTTCCTTCGAAAAACTTGGAATCATGACAGTCGTAAATCTCTTCATATACAACTCGCTGTCAAGGGGCCCACACACTTACAGTTTAACTGCAGGCTGTTATCGTATACGATTAACGTAAGGCCAAAATCTCACACCACCACACATTAACCGTCCACCGCCTGCAGGCAATCGTAAAGAACTACAGATCTGTGCCTGTATGCGCCATACACTGTGCGATGAGCGCCTGCAGGCCGATATCTGTTGATTTTTAACTGCAGTCCGACGGAGGGAAATAAACAAAATAAAGACGATTCACTCTACACGACTGCAGGCCGACTGGCGACTTTGACCTTGAGGCACAGGCCTGACAGTCCACAGACTGTCGTCTCTCTTTCCATCCGATCCTCGCCTCTACCCTCCACACACCTACAGTCCACCTCCGACTGCAGTCCGTCATCAAGGAAAACTGACGAGTGTGTGGCCAAGCTCCGTGGACTGTTAGATCATTATCTTCAGTTAAGCTGTTAGTGTGTGGGCCGCTTTACACTTCAAGACAAACCATAATAAATTTAGAGCAAATAATTTTAATCACACATACGACACTAAAAATAAAAATGGATTTTGCATACCTGGTCATAGACTCAAAAAATCTGAAATCGGACACTCAATCTTGTTGTTCTCAAAATTGTTCAATAATTTAAAAGTAGAGACACAACAGTTACCCAATGAACATTTTAAAAAATGTATAAAACAAAAACTAACCGATAAGGCTTTTTATAGTGTAAATGAATTTTTTAATAATGTTTTTTAATAATTTTTTTTATTGTTATGATACTTTTAATGCTAATTGTTACGAGACTTATTAACACTTATTTTAATGTTATTTATATTGACACGTTCCTTGTTATTATTTTTATTGCTTTTGGAATAAAATATTAATTTATTATTTGATTGTGGCAGGCAGCCGACGGTACCGCAGGCCCGGCTGGACGTGAGCCACATCTCAGACCTGGCCCAGCAGATGCATGCCGACACCCTCGACAAGTTCCTCAACAGCAAACCCATCCTTGAAAAGAAACTAGAGCTCGAAAAGAAACTCGAAGCTCTCAGGAAAAAACAAGAAAAGGTAAGATATCACGTTTACTCCTGTTAAGAGGGGAGTAATCTACAGAATAATATCGGCCTGACTGTGTAGGGTGGCCGTCTAGATGATGCAGCTACGCACCTGATTCAAGTACATTGTTTTTAAGCAGGGGTTCCCACCTTGTTACTTCATCGACCCCTTTAAAAAAAAACTACTATTTTCTTTATTGACCCCCTGGCATTTTTCCATTAATACAGGGTGTCCCAGCTAATATGGAACAGCGAAATATCTCCGGAACCATGATAGATAAAAAGATGTGGTTTTCAGGGTTCAATAATGGTTAAAAAGGCACTTCTATAACATTTTCTGTGCCAGCAAAAGTCAATAGGAAGCCATATTTTTAAGACTGGATTTTGATTCTATGTATAGCTAAAAAATAAGAACTTTTTGCTCTTGGAATTTTTTTTGCTCTGAGGATTAGTTTACCATCTGGAGAGCCCTGAAGGTGCTAAAATTGAAACTTTAAGTCCATATTACAGTTTAACTAATGGCTTTAGGAAAAATTTCAAGAGACTAAAAATTCTTATTTTTAGCCATAGGATCAAAATCCAGTCTTAAAAATTTGTCTTCTTATTCACTTTTTTTTAATTATGTAAATTGCACAGACTTTTACTTAACACAGAAAATATTGAGCATATGTCCTCGAAGTGCCTCTTTAGCCATTATCGAACCCTGAAAACATCTTAATATCTACCATGGTTCCGGAGATATTTCGATGTTCCATATTAGCTGGGACACCCTGTATACAATGTTAGGAGAATACTAATAATTGCACTTCTCAAAGAACATCTTGAAGATAACAATGTATGCTATGAACTTGGACAAAAAATTAGTAAAAGTGGTTTATATAAGATTCCAGATATAAACTTGATTATAGATATACCGATATTGTAATTATTGTAAAAAATTGTATAGTTACAATATTGTAAAGAAGACTATAGTTTGATTTTTATAATTGTGGTCATTGTGTGTTGATAACTTTTTTTTTTTTTAATATTTGGTCTAATTAGCCATCATCGTATAGTCACTATAACAAACATAAAATATATTTGTTTAATTGATTTAAGTGTTAAGTGAAAAATAAAAAAATCAAAAATCAAAACAAATAATACGTTTACCTTCAGTGTGTACATTTGCAACAGTTTGCTGAAAGAAATTCTTCAGCCATTTTCTCTTAATCTGGAGCTATAATATCAAACATGAAACATCAAAATACTGTTTCTTCAAAAAGTGAATTCATCCAACTACACAGAACATTTGCTGTGTGGCTGTTTTGCAATTCACAAATTAAGGATTTTATATTATCTTCTGGCATTCATCTATACGACGAAGTTCGGAGAGTGCAGATTACTTTTTAAAATTGGTTCAGATAGTTCATTTTCATAACAGTGTTTATTAGCTCTTTTATTGCTGGTGGGCGATATTATTTTTTCACCAGTGGTATTAGTCCAGGAGATAGCGTGCAAAAAAATGTCTGACTAACATCGAGCTAGAATTTTGTGTACAAGTCAATCTTTTAGCGCCTTTTAAGAATATGTAGTCGGCTAAGTTCTGCAGGACATAGCTTGGCAATAGGCATTTGAAAAAAAAACTAAATAGTGGAGAGCGGCCATGTCTCACCAGTTATGGTGGACAGTACGATTTTCATGATCCTGAGCACAGAATTAGTTAGTAGACTGACAATCAAGTTGATGTTAGTTCGTCCCTTGACAGGCGACCATGTTGATTTTTAGTAATATTTTAATAACAAACTGTGAAAACATCGACTTGATTTTTTGTCTACTAACTAATTCTGTACTCAGGATCATGAAAATCATACTGCCCACCATAATTGGCGGGACATGGCCACTCTCCACCGGTTTGTTTTTTTCAAATGACTATTGCCAAGCTATGTCCCGCAGACGAACTTAGCCGACCACGTATTCTTAAAAGGCACTAAAAGATTAACTTGTATACAAAATTCTAGCTTGATGTTAGTCAGACACTTTATTGCACGCTATCTCCTGGACTATATGTGGATATCCGGCTTTTGCTATTAACAAAGGAATATTTTAAATCAAATTATTATTATTATTAACTACGGGAAACGTACAGAGAAAAATAGACTCCAGCGCCGGGATCTATTTTTCTCTGTACGTTTCTCGTAGTTAATAATAATTATAATTTGATTTAAATTAAAATTTAAATGTTGTGTAGTATGAATACTACCAAAAACGTAAAAATGAATTTGAAAGGAATACTGTAAGAGGCTTCTAATATATCAGCATTATTTACACAAGTTAAGATTGCTTAAGAAATTATTTGATTTCCGCTTCAGAACAATACCCAAATTTTTCATTTAAATTCTTTAAATAATCAACATTCATAATAAATAGATCAATTTTTACTAGATCAACAACCCCAATAGACATCTGGAATACTATAGACCCCTTTTAAATGTCCATAGACCCCCAAGGCGTCCCACCACCTGGACCATGCTGGGAACCCCTGTTCTAAAGCATTGTGTGATGAGAGTGTGGTAGACAGATGTTTGTGAGGTGGGAGAATCATTGAGGGGTAATATGTTTAAAGTTTAAAGTAATAATATTTATTTAATAATATATTATTAGATATGTAGCGACAGGTTCCTCTCTCTAGGTAAAAAAGACACCTACTGACGGCCCTCACCATGTGTTTTTATTTATTTATGTATTATTTCCGAGCTTACCGAAGGTAACGGAAGCATTGTGTTCACTTTTGAGAACGAAAAACTTTTATGCCTCCGATTTTAAAAATTCCAAGACAGAAACCCATTTCAGACATCAGAGATCATTTTTGGTTTCATGTCTGTCTGTGAAATTTGAAACGTTCGACAATAACTTGAGTAATTCTTGACCGATTTTAATGAAATTTGGTAGACATGTTCATTTTACCAATGCCTAGGACGAGTTCGTTGGACAACATTATCCGCCCAAGTGTTCACACGTAATGCTCACGTAAACGTGAACTTCAAATTTAAAATTGGAATTTTGAGCCGGGGAAAAAATCAAACTTCATCTTTTCAATTAGACAAACATTTTTTTCAAATACAATTTTTTAGTAAGACCAACAGCGAAACCGCTATGAAGTGAAAGATCGCTAAAACTATTAATAGTTTTTAGAAAATAAACAATATAACAATAGAGTAATATAACAATAACAATAATAATTCAAATTACAATTATCAATAACTAGGGGAGACATACAGAGAAAAATAGACCCCCGCACCGGGAATCGAACCACGGGACCTCTGTTTACCGTACAGGTGCTCTTACCA
>KZ652490.1:226830-239989 GCA_001010745.2 Gerris buenoi | reverse complement strand
TTTTTGTTCTTCAGAACACAAACAGTCTTACAGTCTTAAAAATATGGCTTCCTATTCACTTTTTGTTTTGCTGCACACGCTTTCGCTGCACACAGAAAATGTTCAGCATATGTTCTAGAAGCGCCTTTTTAGCCTTTATCGAACCCTGAAAACCGCATCTTTCTATCTATTATGGTTCCGGAGATATTTCGCTGTTCCATATTAGCTGGGACACCCTGTATAATGGCTCTGTCTGTCTGTCTTTCCGTTGGCTTGTTTCAATTCATAAACTACTATAGCTAGAAACATGAAATTTGGCGCACAGGTACATTTCGGCATTTTAGATAACTGGACAAATTTTGGAGTTTTTACACTAAAATATTTCCAGTATGGCAGGTGACTAAAAAAAAAGTTTTTAGTTACCATGACATTATGATATACATCAATTTAAAGGTGTGGAAGTGTAGAAAAAGAATATGCAACTATTACACTAAATCGTACAGAACTCACGTACTTACGTGAAGCGCGCCTTACTTGTTTAAGTTATAGCCATTTCAACTACTTGAAATAAGACATCCTTTATATATAGATTTAAAGCATGGGATCATTATGTAAATAAAGTCATGTTTTTTAAAATTGTCTATGTCTTTGGACGTAGAATTACACTAGGTAATAGTTAAGCTTGTCAAATAGAAATATATAGGGGATAAGGTCGTTACAGAATTCGAGGAGATGCTGTTGCAGTTAACTAGGTACACAGCCTGAAGGTATAACTGATATAAATGACAGCCAACTTGTTGAACTTTGTTCTTAGAATTTTTCTTCTGCTAGATTTCCCAAGAGAAAGACTTGGGGTAGTATGTGATTTTCCCTCGAGTATGCTCCGTACCACTACAGTAATAAATCACGTGTAGACTGGAATAAAATGCAACGCGTCTCCGACCTCTAACACTTACAAACACGTCATCCCGGGCTTAAATAGTCTTATATAAATATCTCAACAGTTTAACGTGTCGTTCAGTATAAATAGACGTTTTTTTTTTTAATAAATTCTATTTAATAAAGAAATTAGTTTATCTGGGGCACGGCCTTGCCCCCGCCAAGTCGAGCACAGCCGTACCATCCTTTACTGGAACCAACTCACGGCAATTTGGACCCCCCAATATAATTCTTTTGAAGATACTTAGATATATCAAATTAATTTTAATTAAAAGTTCATGGCAAACTGAACCGGAAATAAAAATTTCACACCTCTACCCATAGTAGTTCGTAAGATATATGAGCCCAAAGTTTTGTTATTTCGTCACTCATCATAATTCTAAGGCACTTCTAACAATCCTAGAAACTTTAAATTTTGTATATAGGTAGTGTTTGTTGTACAAATAAAGGAAAAATTAAAAAATCCGAAAAATTCTGGTTCTTTGTTCCATTAAAGGCTAATAGAAAAACCGCGTATTCAAAATATTGTAAAAATTTAAAAAATGTAAACAGCGCCACTAGTGCTACCTGGTGGAGAATTTTAAAATTGAAAGGTGATTTTGAGAACATTTGTTTAGTTTGATTTGACAGTGTTGATTAACTGTTATCTTAAAGTGCAAATATATTTACTCCAGATCGAAGAAGTTATACGAAAGATTACAAGATCAAAGAAAGAAAAAAGACCTAAGAACAATCAAACAAGAACAAACATAGGAAACGAAAAATTGTTTATGAAAAATTACTTACAAATAGAAGTGAAATCCCAACAAAAACACTAGTGTAAAAAAATAAGCCAAGTCTCGCGTAAAAAGTAGTGAGATCATAGGTTTAGCCTAGTCTCCCACTGTCCGAGTAAGTTCCACTAGGAATAATTTTATCCAGTCAAAGAACATGATGTTTGTCTGTTCCTCTCTCTTTTCTCTTTCCCAAATCACTCTACACGTTTAAATTTAAATACCTTTTCTGACTTGGCAAATTCACACCCCAAAGAGGCTAAAATTAAATGCAGTGTTGTATACAAATTCGTATCCTTGTGCTGCGACGCTCAAATAAAAAAAATATATTTATTACTTAAAATAAGTTTGTGGTGTGTGGGGAAACCTATGATCTCACTACTTTTTACGCGAGACGACATATTATTTTATACTAGTGTTTTTGTTGGGATTTATTATTACTTGCATCTTTAAAGGCTAATGTTTATGTTAGTATCAATTGACTTGCAATATTCCATGATTTTTCAGAACAAAGTTCCTTGCATTGGTATGGCACGTTACGGCACTTGGGGCCCAGGAGTGAATCCGAATAAAACGACCGTCACGACATCGACTGACGATCGATGATCTTAAATTGAGTATAACTTGACTGATCTAGTTGAAATTTTGTTCACATGCTCATTTTACCTATGCCTAGAACGAGTTTGTTGGACAACGTTATTCACTTAAGCGTGAAACCCTCGCGTACGCATAAGCTTTAAACATAAAATTGGATTTTAAGGACGGGAAATAATTCGAACTTCATCTATTTAATGAGAGAAATAACTTTTTTTTTTTTTTNTCGCGTACGCATAAGCTTTAAACATAAAATTGGATTTTAAGGACGGGAAATAATTCGAACTTCATCTATTTAATGAGAGAAATAACTTTTTTTTTTTTTTAAAATTTGTTTAGTAAAATAAACAGCGAAAAAAACAAACAAAAAAAACATAGAGGACCTAAACGTTTAAAATAGAGAAAATAACGTTTTTACCGATATGAGTCGTTTTAAAATAACAATTTTAATAAAACTTACACATCGTCTAAATTGCAATTTAAACAGGCATGTATTATTTCAACCTGATACCAGCAGAAGTGTTTTTTATATAGTGAAGTGATATATTCTATAATATTTTAAATTAAGTAAGTGGTGTTGCAGGAGAGAATATTTTTAAAAAAAATGTATAAAGACAGAGCCAATTTTATGCGGATTTTATTGTTACGTTGTTTAGTAAAGTATGTAACTCAAAACCCCTATGCTCACTAATTGCTGAATTCATATACACTAAATAAATTTATATTGAGGCATGTATACGCCTCGGAGAGAGGCGATGTGTAGCCAGATCGCGTCTATGAAGTAAAAGTTGTTTAAGATTATTACTAACCCTAACGACCCCCGCACCAGAACATTTAGATGACTAATTACTCTTTTCCTTTTTTGAAAAGACTGAAAAATATTCTAAGTGGAAACTCTAACGTTGAAAAGAAGTTTGAAAGTTTTCTTGCGGTAATGACGATTAATATAAAATGTTCTTAACCAAAAAGTAATAAATAATAGTTATTTACGCAACAAGGGAGAGAAGTATGTTTTCCTGCTTAAGGTTAAGTTTTCTCCTGAGGCACCGCCAAAGGAGAAAACTTCATTAGCTCCCGAGGCCTTCGGCCGAGGGAGATAAATGAGTTAGCTCCGAGGCTTGCCGAGGGAGATAAATGAGTTAGCTCCGAGGCTTGCCGAGGGAGATAAATGAGTTAGCTCCGAGGCTTGCCGAGGGAGATAAATGAGTTAGCTCCGAGGCTTGCCGAGGGAGATAAATGAGTTAGCTCCGAGGCTTGCCGAGGGAGATAAATGAGTTAGCTCCGAGGCTTGCCGAGGGAGATAAATGAGTTAGCTCCGAGGCTTGCCGAGGGAGATAAATGAGTTAGCTCCGAGGCTTGCCGAGGGAGATAAATGAGTTAGCTCCGAGGCTTGCCGAGGGAGATAAATGAGTTAGCTCCGAGGCTTGCCGAGGGAGATAAATGAGTTAGCTCCGAGGCTTGCCGAGGGAGATAAATGAGTTAGCTCCGAGGCTTGCCGAGGGAGATAAATGAGTTAGCTCCGAGGCTTGCCGAGGGAGATAAATGAGTTAGCTCCGAGGCTTGCCGAGGGAGATAAATGAGTTAGCTCCGAGGCTTGCCGAGGGAGATAAATGAGTTAGCTCCGAGGCTTGCCGAGGGAGATAAATGAGTTAGCTCCGAGGCTTGCCGAGGGAGATAAATGAGTTAGCTCCGAGGCTTGCCGAGGGAGATAAATGAGTTAGCTCCGAGGCTTGCCGAGGGAGATAAATGAGTTAGCTCCGAGGCTTGCCGAGGGAGATAAATGAGTTAGCTCCGAGGCTTGCCGAGGGAGATAAATGAGTTAGCTCCGAGGCTTGCCGAGGGAGATAAATGAGTTAGCTCCGAGGCTTGCCGAGGGAGATAAATGAGTTAGCTCCGAGGCTTGCCGAGGGAGATAAATGAGTTAGCTCCGAGGCTTGCCGAGGGAGATAAATGAGTTAGCTCCGAGGCTTGCCGAGGGAGATAAATGAGTTAGCTCCGAGGCTTGCCGANGTGATGAATTGATTGAATTATGAAAGAAGAAGGTTATTTTATGTTTTCCTCGGACATGTTCATACTATCGTTTTAACTCGCTAGTTTCTAGTTAACAGTTTAACTCTATGTATATTTTTGTTAAATAAAACCTCTTGGTATCAGACTTTTTCGAATTATTACAAGTCGTAGATAAAATATTAGATAAATAGTCGTAGATATAATTTTCAAAACTTGAGTGAGTCATGTTAAGAAGATGAATCTGTTTTAATCATGTACGTATGATATCAGCATTTATAACAATGATTAAATGGAAGCGAATGGCTCTTATTGAAAATTTTATAATGACTAAGGTTGAAGCAGCATGATAGACAAAACTAATTTAAATATAGTTCTACGGATGAAATTTTAGCACAGAGAAATATAAGATTGTCTCTTTAGTACTATGTTTTCTAAATTAATACTTTGTTCCTAAATTCCCTTATGTGGTAGACTCTTTTGATTTATATTCACTGTTGGTTCATTTTGTTCAAATTTATTCTGCTATATCATGCAGCTTAGTAACGATCCGGAAAACACGTTGGTAATTAAAGCTTGAGTAAACGCTGACTTATAGAACTACGAGGGTGTTCCGCGAGGAGAAGTTATTTCCCTCGTTTATTTTGTCTCTTCTAATATTTCATTTTCAATTCTCTCATGAAGCTTATAAAAGTTTTCTTCCAAGCTTTTAATAATGTGAACTCACATAGTTGAAAGTGAATTGACAGAGATGTGATACATTCATTAACTTTGGTATCACATGCTATCTAATGGGAAATGGTAAGGTAATTGAAAAATGACGATAGTCATGTTTAATATATTATGTTTTTTAAGATTGTGTTATATCATTTTTTAAAAGATATATTTGACGTCTCAATGCATCGTCAAGTGTGGTGAAATTACTTATCTGAAGTTTCTTAAAATGAGCTTACACCCTTTTATATCAATATCCTTGATCCTTGAGAAATTTAAAATAAAAAAAGTTTATCTTCCACTTGAAATGAAATTGCGTGCTTCTAAAGCTGTAATACTTTTATTACTTGTTCTTTTTACTTCTTAAAACTTAAGACATTTTCACGACGCTGTTTTATCCCATGTATAAGTTATCACCTGTTCAGCATTTCAACATTGTTCAAGCAACGTTTATTGTTGATTGTTTATCTCCTCACAAATTGAACAATCTTATCAAATGAAGAAAAAGCCAGAACACAACGCTAGTCTCTTTAAATAAAAACTCTAACGACAGCTCTTAATCTTCAGATCTTCAAAAACTCTAACATTAAGGTGGAAATAGATGCCTGTAACTCCCATAAAAGCTCCCACAGAGCTACTGGCATGTGTATCACTAAAAACAAGTGAGTGAAAAGCATGCGAGTAGCACGTACAGGAGAGCTACTGGCATTTGTATACATCAACAAGCGAGTGAGTAAAAAACATGCGAGTAGCTCGTACAGGAGAGCTCCTAGTATGTGTATACATCAACAAGCGAGTGAGAGAAAAGCATGCGAGTAGCTCGTACAGGAGAGCTACTGTCATGTGTATACATCAACAAGCGAGTGAGAAAAAAGCATGCGAGTAGCTCATACAGGAGAGCTACTGGCATGTGTATACATCAACAAGCGTGTGAGAAAAAAGCATGCGAGTAGCTCATACAGGAGAGCTACTGGCATGTGTATACATCAACAAGCGTGTGAGAAAAAAGCATGCGAGTAGCTCATACAGGAGAGCTACTGGCATGTGTATACATCAACAAGCGAGTGAGAGAAAAGCATGCGAGTAGCTCGCACAGGAGAGCTACTAGCATGTGTATACATCAACAAGCGAGTGTGTGAAAAGTATGCGAGTAGCTGCCTTGCCAGAGGCACGAGTCGAGGGTTGGGTGAACTGATAAAGTTTACATCGTGTAGTTCTCACATGACCGATCATCCAGTGGCTACAGATTCTGTTTCATTGGTGAATGATAAACAGCTATCTGCACCATGCTATTTACTTGCCATTGGCATGCTTCTGTAATAGCATGTGTATTTCCGACTATTTGACATGTTTAGTTATTTTCTAACATATAGCCAATAGATTTTTATCTTATAAGTTCAGTTATTGCCGTCATTGATTATAGCAAACGAATAAGTTATGACTTACCTTAACTAAGAATAGTTGGCAGAAGTATATTCCTACAATTCCAATTAATGATTCTTAACAAAACATTACGTGTTCAAGGATTTTGAAGTTCTATGAACAGTTCTTTTTCCAAATTAGAATTCTTAGATCATTTTTTAATCTGAAACAAATAACACACATAGACTTTTAAATGGAATATTAAATGCCAGTTAAAATATCCCTTGAGTGCTCCTGCCAACAATGCTTCATCCAATTCCTGCAAAACAATTTCTCATTGACTCAGCTGTCTTTTTTTTTAGTTACTATCTCTGGGGATCATTAAGGAAGACTCCCTAACATCATGTTTACTCTAAGGTTATTATACTCTTAGGCCTTAGGTATGATACGAGCGGTGAGTAGCAGCAGAGTGGTAGAGAGGTGAGCGGCGCTTGCTACGATAAGAAAGAAAATTATGCTGGGCGGTATTCTCCAGTTCTGCCATGTTTACTTAATGAGCGTTTCTAATCAACTGAGAAGATTCTCATTAGCGGTCTTTACACATACGTTCTTTCCTGCGGGCTTGAATCGTGAAGGATTGCGTGCGAGTAATCACGTGGGAAAGATTTGGTAGCTATAAAAGTGATTACGCACTTTCCCACAGGAAATCGTGCTCCCGTGTTGGCGCGACGAAAAGAACGCATGTGTAAAGAGAAATCCTGCACGCAATCCTCGGAGCGTGGAGTGGTCGTCAGACAAAGCGTGTTGTGGTCCTTTTAAGGGGTACAGTAGGGGTATATTTAAAGAACGCGGCAGGCCTGGGGGAAAGCTCGCTGTCGCCACACTATGGAGACTTCCGCGCGGTAATGCGTGCGTCTCCGAGCACGCGTAATCCCTCACTCCAGTATAAGTACAGTCTTTACACTGGCGCTCTTTCCCGTTTGTTCCTTTATCCTGCAGGAAAGCGCCCAAGTGTAAAGGCCGCTATTGAGCGGTATGCGGCTAGCGTCAGCATGATTCGCTCGAGAATGTCATAGCTTGCCGTCCTCTGCTTCTATTGTACTCAATGTAAACATAAACGTAAGCGGCACCGCTTTGCCGCCCGCCCCTCACCGCTCATATCGTACCCTAGGCCATGTAGAAGTTAAAGGTAGGTTCAAGGAAAGGAATATTTCTTCTTTTCTTTACAATGACACTGATGGATGTGTGATTTGTCTAATTAAATTGCTTTTTAATAATAATTAATTATTATTATTATAAAGTTTTCATGTTCTGTAGCTACGGGTGTAGAACTAGCGTTAGTCTCATGTTGCCAGGTCGACCAAAGAACGGCTGCGAGGGTACCTGCGCCTCAGTAGCAGAAGAAGCCGCGAGAACGGTCAAGTGCCGGTCGTCTCGTACTCTGACGTATCCTGACTGGGCGTGGGACCGCCGCCAAACTTCTGAGCACCTGAACGACTCTTCTAGGGTACCACGAAGGAAGCCCACGCCGAGGAGGCATAGAGCTCGCAGGAAACCGCGGTACCTATCAACTGAATTATAGCATCCAGGTCTCGATCTCATCGCATCGGCCTACCACATTCACATCGTCTGCGAACCACCCGGTTAAAAAGGTAAATTTTAAATTTATTTATTGAATGGAAAAAAAGTATGAACCATAAGTATAACGATTCGTTTTCACTATACATAATATGGATTCACATTTAAATGTTATTTACATAACCTAATCCCCTTATGATGATCAAATGTCACAGTAAATAACGACATTATTATATAAAATAAATATATAATTAGGGAATTATCATTGAATGTATTCATTTATGTATTGAGAAAAATTCAAAACAAGAAAAATTAAGATTGTCTCAAAATACAAACACATTAAATAAGTTGTGTTATAATTTTTATGTAAAAAAAAAAATATATATAAATGTCTCAAAAGAAATCTAAATGTAATAATCTAAATGTGTGTTATTACTCATTAAAATTATTCAAGTATAACAATTATAAATTAAATAAGTAATTTTCAAATAACAATAATTATATATGAATAAAGGTATTAATACTTATTAATAAGTTATACTTTTAAATGAATGTAAACACAATATTATTAATGAATTAAGTAAATGAACGCCAAAAGAAATCATGAATTAAATAATTCAAAATAAAAATAATTTAACGTTAAAAGAATATATAATGAAAATATGTGACAAAATTTATCTCCACTTGGTATTTTTTTGTACAAAGATATAGTAACACAACATAAAATAAAGAACAGAAATAAAGATAATAAAATGATAAAATACAGATAATAATAAAAAAAAAGATACCATATGATTATAAAAATAAAAATATATGCAAAATGATTTTTGAAAATGAATTTCTTCTTCACAAAGAAAAAGAATTTAACAAACACAAAAAAATATAATTATATAAAATAAAGAACATAACTATGACAAATACTAACTTTAAATTGCATTGTGTCATTTCAAAGTATTATAACACTAAATAATGGAGATTGTTAATTAATTAATTATTATAATTAAAAATAAATGCCAAAGAATTGAACATAATAGTTCCAGTAGTCAAATAATGGATGTGATTTATCGTTTAACATTAAAGCGGTGAAAATAAAATAGAGAAATTCAAATAGAAATTTTTGATAAAAAACAAAAATGCACAAACAAAAATAAATGTACTAACACTATAAATCGTAAATATGTGTGATATAATTTTTTTGCTGTAGTAACTAAAGTAAAATGTTACTAGAATATTAAAATAATTAAATAAACAAGCCAAAATAAAAATAAATTAAACAAAATACAATAATATAATCCATGAAACGAGTAAGTCTCGAATATTCAAAGCTGTTATGTTGATATATTTAATCTTAAGGCTAATATGTAGTAATATTACTTAATGTATTACTTACAAATAATTTTATATAATTTAATTGTATATATTATATAAATAACTAAAGGTTAATGTAACCAAATAAAGAAAATTAAATAGTTTATTTATTATTTAATGGAATTAATTATATTTTAATGTTTATATTTTTAAGTTTACGCTTTAAATATGTGCTTGCATTTTTATGAAATTACGTATTTACCATTTACCTACGATTTATTTATTTATTTTTTTTTTATTTATTAAATTGAATGTCTACAGCTTAAACAAATTTAGTATTAAGTTTATACATTTTAGAAAATTAAATGTACCTAGTTTAAGACCTTAAGTGAAAACCGTTTACAGTTTAAAAAATAATTCTAGAGTTTAAAAATTGTTTAGTATTTTAAATTATTAAATTTTTCATAGGGTTATAAATAAATTTATTATTGTTAGTGGTCAAAGGTTTTATAAATGTTGTTAAAAAACGAATAATTAATTTTTTGTAATAGTTAAATACTTTGCAATACACGACAAGATCGTTGCATGAATACCAAGAGTGATTATGTTTTTTTAAGATAAAAATAAACACAAAGTAAATCATTAAGTGAAATAATTAAAAAAAAAATTACGTTAAAAAAATAATCAGCTGGTTAGAAATTGCTAAATTGATACTTTTATTAGTGAAAATATAATCAGCTGGTTAGTAATTGCTAAATTGATACTTTTATTAGTGAAAAAAATAATCAGCTGGTTAGAAATTGCTAAATTGATACTTTTATTAGTGAAAAAAATAATCAGCTGGTTAGAAATTGCTAAATTGATACTTTTATTAGTGAAAAAAATAATCAGCTAGTTAGAAATTGCTAAATTGATACTTTTATTAGTGAAACAAATAATCAGCTTGTTTAAATTGCTAAATTGATACTTTTATTAGTGAAAAAAATAATAAAAAAAATAAGATACTAATAAAAAAACATCAATAAAGTACATAATAGGATGCAAGGAAGCTATGTGCCACACTAATTGGCAAACTAATGTTAAATCTGTCCAAATTGTTTTGTTTTTACATGCGAATAAAAGTATCAATTTAGCAACATTTAACGTGTGCAATCGAATGAAATTATATTGTGCTCCCTACGGGATACATTCATCAAACAATTCAATTTCATAATGAACTCAGATGAATACTTTTGAATATATAGGTATATATACGTATGTAGGAGTAATCAAATGTATGTTTGTACGTATGCGGAAGATAAAACAAATAGACGCAGAAGGTTGATACTTATATTACGACCAGCAATAGCACAATTATGACCTACCACTAAAATTTCATTAACAATGGACATGTGGCATGTAATTTTTAAGGTTTTTCGCAAAAATTAAATGACTGACAGACAGACTTGGGGACCAAAAATGTTTACCTTATGTCCGAAACGGATTTCTGTCTTAAAATTTTAAATTCAGAGTCAAATTTTATCGGTATTCAGAACGATCAAACGGAAGCAAAAACTAAATACAAAAACACGAAAAGAAACATAAGAAGTATAATTTAAGTATACACAAGAACTACTTAATTTTTTTTTAATTAAAATATACAAACTAAGAAAAACTTCAGTTTAATTCAAATAGGGAACATTAAATAGAAATCATTTAGATGTTAATTAACTTTTTTTCTACTGTTAATTTTAATATTCTCTGAATTTATTTTTATTATTATTACCCATGACCATAGTTTAGAAAATTTTTATATATCCATTGTTACGCCAAAATTATAATTTTAATACTTTTAGCAAGTGAATAAGGAACTTTACTGAAGATAGTAAAAAAAATGGTGTGTTTTATAATTAACAAGCCGTTATGCCCGTGGTAACGGGCAGAATAATAAATATGGTTGAGAAAAAAAGCTGATTAGTTATAATTAAAATAGATATTTACAGTTTAAATAGTAAGTTTTATGCAGTTATAATTAAAATATTTAAATAGATATTTACTGTTTAAATAGTAAATTTAAGGCTCCGGTATTCGTTACATTGGAATGGCGCAATGGTAGCGTGTCCGGCCCACATTCTGGAGGTCACTGGTTCAATTCCAGCTTATGGCTCATCAATTTTTAACGTTATAAATCATTTAGAGGTGAGTCGTCGCCGTCGTCGGGACACTACTCGATTATATAAAGGATACTTTGTTTCCCCTCTGGACAATAGTGGTTATTACCTTTAGAAATGGGGACTAACAAATTTAATAATAATCAAAATGAATTAAAAGAATATTAAAATAATATTTACGCACGTAAATAAGAAAATTTTCAATCTTCAACGAAAGAGAGAAAAAAACAAAAGAAGGTCTCTTGGTGATTTTTTGGGTCCTGATTATTTATTTTTTTATTTATTAAATTGAATGTCTACCTACATCTTTAGGGTTGGAACTAAAATTTAACTACTAACTAACATGGGGAACGATACGTCAACGTACTACTAACGAAACGGAAACATACTAACTAACGAACTAAAATGGGGGATCCTTAGGGTTGGAACTAAAATTTAATTCTTGGAATTAAATTTTTTTTTTCCAATTCACGTGGAGAGACTATTTGTATTATTTCTTTAAGATGATCTCCAAATAGGCTCCCATATCTAGTATGAATTTTATATGGTCAGAAATAATAACTTTCCTTTTTTGTGATTAAAATAATTATCTTTTATATAATCGAGTAGTGTCCCGACGACGGCGACGACTCACCTCTAAATGATTTATAACGTTCAAAATTGTTGCGCCATAAGCTGAGATTGAACCAGTGACCTTCATGTCACTAAGCGAATGCGCTACCTCTGAGCCATGCCTCTGATATGAATCACTTTGCATAAAACTTACTATTTAATCAGTACATAGCTATTTAAATATTTTAATTATAACATATTTATTCTGCCCGTTGCCACGGGCATAACGGCTAGTTTTAGATAAATAAAACAATTTAAAATTAAAATCACCTAATATGTTTTTTCTCCCTTCGTTATTTAAAATCTTGTACGTACCTTGGAAGTAATATCAAATGTACCTGAGCGAATTTTATAATTCCCTCGTCGAAGTCTCAAGAAGCAACTTGATCGCCCAGGGTACAATCTCTTACTTTACTCGCTTGATGCTTAAATAAGTATTCCCTCGGTGTTTTTAATTACAAAGGAGACATTCAGGGACTTTAGGAACAACGCTCAGCAATATAATACATATAAACTACAGTATAATTTCTTGATCTCAAGGGACCTAAAACATGAATATATTAAAATTTTAAATAAACATATTTGGTTTATCATAAAACCTTTTTCCATGAGAAATCCGATGACAATTCAGGTGTAAAATTAAAGAAAAACTACTATTTAATAAATAATACAAATATTATAAATAAAAATTTAAACAAAACTATTATTAACAAATTAATAAAAGGAATAATAATTATAATAATTGAATATAAAATTCACATTTCCTTTTTGCACAAGTTTTAATTAAGTTAAAATTTAAAATATTGCGTTTTTTTTCATCTTCATCGGAAAGATTCAGTATAAAATTATATGTATACAGTGTGTTCACGGATGGAGTTGGATGTCCGTGTAAGAATGTCTCTTCAAAAAAAAAATCTATTGTTTGTTTTTAAATCAACATTTATAGTGTTAATTTTTGTTCATAATGTACCCTGTACCCAAAAAGTACAAGTTTCTAAAATCATACAAGAGCAAACTGGACCGAATTTCGACGATTTAAGACAAATATTTTTTTTAAATTTATAGTTTAGGTACTATTCCAAATTTCTTTTTCGCATGAAAATGTGGAAAATCGAATCTCAAAAATCACCCCCCCCCCCCCCC
>KZ652490.1:174877-187961 GCA_001010745.2 Gerris buenoi | reverse complement strand
TATATATATATATATATCATCCTGTAATATATAATTTTACGCAATTTCTCCATAAGGGGTAGGTCTTCCATAAGGGTTTTTGGGGGGTTAAAAAGTTGCAATATAATAATAGACCATTTGAAAACCTATAAAAAGTTTAAAATTCTTCATAGGTGTACCAATAAAAACATCTCAAGCCTTCAATTATAATTTTATTATAAAGGGTACTTTTAAGGGTTAAAAATTTGTAATTAGTCGAAAGTTTTCTAATGAATAACAAAAGAGATGTAATACATTGTGAATGCACCAAAAGACCATTTTAAGCTGCTAAAAAATTTGCTTTCTATATTTTCGGGAATGAGGGGGTAGTTTTTAATTTTTTTAGGGGTATAAAAATAATTAATTTTATAAGTTTAATCTAATTTAATAAAACAACTTCAAAGGAACTTGATCGAACATATTTGAACATGAATTGTACCTTTAAAATCCGTAAATCTAAAATTTTCGCATTTTTCCCATACAGGGGTAATTTTTACCCCCAAATAGCAAAAAGCACATATCGAGACAATATAACTTTTGAAGTGGGGGGTCAGATGAGCTTGAATACAAATTTTCAGGCCAATCCATTCAATCCGAAAAAATTGGTAGCTTTTACTTTATTTTCGCCTTCATTGACTGGACTATAAGTACAAGTTTTAGGCCCATTTCACAAGAGGCGATTAGTTGATTCAACTAGTTGATCGGGCAGTTGAAAAGGATTGTAACCTGGTAGCAAAGGTTAAGGAATCGCCCGAACCCCTTCACACGCAGTTAACTAGTCGCCCTAGCCTGCTAGGGGCCAGGCACATGTGCCGCTAGCGTTCCCATCCCCACCGGTTGATTCAACTAAAAGGACACTGCAAGGCATTGTCAGTTGACTCACTGGCAGGCCAGTTGACTCGTGTGAAAGAGGGCTGAAAAAGTCTTCACACGGGCAGTCAACTAGTTGAGACTAGCCAGGCAACTAGTTGAATCAACTAAAATCGCCTCGTGTGAAACGGGCCTTAGAGTAGATCCTTTTAGGGCAATAATAAAAACGTCAATTATCTACGGCAACGTTTCGGCAATCCTGCCATTTTCAAGCCTGAAATATAGTATATTTGCAGTAAAATGTCGTTACATAACCGACAATACATCAAGATCTAACTAACAAGTGTAAACTCATATCTAAATATCGGTGTTGTGAGGATCGTTATGGTGGTAATACCTAAGTTACATTAAATACCTTTTGAAAATACAGTCGGCACCATCTATGAAATACCCTGTGGCCAATGTAATAAAAGTATACATCGGAGAAGGCAACCAACTTATCTATCAAACAACACAAATATGATGCCTCCAAAGGCAACTCTAAATACCGCTTTATCTTCTCATGCATTGGACCTTAGACTGAATGATAATGTAAGTACTTTTCTAATATATTTTTACAGATATATTCAGTGTGTTGTGTATCACACTTCTATTTTTATAAGGAGAGTAACAGTTTAAACAACAAAATGTTTTATACCTTCTTTAGATTGTTACTCCCCTCTGTTTTTTNTTTTCCAGATTTGTGTGCAGTTTTTTGAACTTTATGAGTTATTGACTCGATTCCCCCTCCATCCAATGTGGAGGAAAACCCCATATGAGTATAATACTCATACGAGGTTTTCCTCTACATTTCCCGCATATTTTTCTCCCTCTTTTTTTTTTGACCAAATCCTCATATAAATACAGATATATTTTTAGGGTCCTAACTCTAAAACCCTCGAAAAGTTTTTAATCCTTGGCATAAGTTATTGCCATCTAGAAATCTTTTTGACTTTATAAACAAGATTAATTTCTATTTTTTTATATTTTTTTTTCTCTATCTCAAAAAAAAAGTTAAATTGTTTAGATAACTAGTATAAAAAATAGTGGGGTTTCAGTCTATAATATTTTATTCAAGCTTTATAACCTTGCTTTATTATTTATTTTAAATGTCAAAAATTCTAGATAGAATACATTTAACATTCTCATATTATACACTTAATGTACTAAAGCAGCCTCTACACGATCAAGCCGCTTGACTAAAGCAGCCCCTACACGATCAAGCCGCTTGAAGTGATCTTGTCTGGTATGATAGTTTTGATAAAATAAATTACCTTATGGTGAAGGGGGGGGGGAGTTCTACGTAGGTAAGGGGGAGGAGTCCCTCAGTGTTATAAGTTACAACAAACATGGAAGATGTGTTAAGCACAATGTTGCCTGAAGTCTCTTGCATGTATTGAATTGTTTGCAAGGAGCGATGGGACGGGGACATCTTGTATATACTTGTAATTTAGCATTTGGTTTTTAATGTCAGGCAATATTGTGCTTAACCCATCTTCAATGCTTGTTGTAACTTATAACACTGAGGGACTCCTCCCCCTTACCTACGAAGAACTCCCCCCCCCCCTTCACATACCAACAAAGACCCCGTAGTTTTCAGACCCCGCAAACCCCATATCTCTATCTAGTACAGAAGCTGAGCTATAAGTCTTCAAAAAAGTGCGGTTTTTTTTGGCCCACCCTGTATATTAAACATAGTGCGTTTGTATTGCCACAAATATTTTATTAAATTAAAATATGGTGAATTGTAGAAGTCCTTCCAATCACTTTGTTAATTTAAATCATTAATTTAAATATCATTTTATAAAAACACCAATCAAGTTAACTTTGCCTTTAGCCAGACGATATATTTGAATATTCATTTGACAATTTACCCATTGGGTGGGGGGAGACTTTAATGAATAAATTGTATTTAAAATTTAAGTAATCTATACTTACAAAACAAATTAGGTGATAAGTAAAAGTAACTTGGGTGACAGAATGATTTATTTTGTAAGTATTAACACTCATGTTAATCCCAATAAATGAAATGTTCACTTGGGAGAATTAACATAAACCTCAGTTACTTGAAATGTTAATCCAACATGCTGACATGCTAAACAATTTCTTAAAACATTACTTAGTTTTCTATATAGCTATTACTATGGAAGATAAGTTTGTAGAATATTTATAAAAAAAAAATTAAAAAAACGGCCTGAGACAACTCAGACAAACTTATTCATGTACGATTTCATAAAATTACTTAGCTTGGTGTTTTCCAATTATTAGTTTTCGAGCTTATGTTGGTACCTATAATTATTATTGATCATTATTTATTATTGAACACTCAAGCACCGGCCAGAATTATAATTGTATCACTTCACTACTCAAAAACCTTTTTTATGGTGTTATACACGTATGGAGGTATAAAACAAGATTTAGGTCAAAGATTCGTTTTTAGCAGCAATAAAGTCGCAATGAAACATATTTTCAGAAATACAAAAATTTTGCTGCACATAATTAAAACAACTAAATAAATTCGTTAATTCACTCAGGAAATTTATCTCTGTCTAAAAAATGGTTGAGTTTTCCAGATTTGTGTGCAGTTTTTTGAACTTTATGAGTTATTGACTCGATTCCCCCTCCATCCAATGTGGAGGAAAACCCCATATGAGTATAATACTCATACGAGGTTTTCCTCTACATTTCCCGCATATTTTTCTCCCTCTTTTTTTTTTGACCAAATCCTCATATAAATACAGATATATTTTTAGGGTCCTAACTCTAAAACCCTCGAAAAGTTTTTAATCCTTGGCATAAGTTATTGCCATCTAGAAATCTTTTTGACTTTATAAACAAGATTAATTTCTATTTTTTTTTTCTCTATCTCAAAAAAAAATTAAATTGTTTAGATAACTAGTATAAAAAAATAGTGGGGTTTCAGTCTATAATATTTTATTCAAGCTTTATAACCTTGCTATATTATTTATTTTAAATGTCAAAAATTCTAGATAGAATACATTTAACATTCTCATATTATACACTTAATGTACTAAAGCAGCCTCTATACGATCAAGCCGCTTGACTAAAGCAGCCCCTACACGATCAAGCCGCTTGACTAAAGCAGCCCCTACACGATCAAGCCGCTTGACTAAAGCAGCCCCTACACGATCAAGCCGCTTGATCAAAACAGCGCGTCAAGCAATGGTGTCAAGCATGATTGATAGTTTCAGAGCAGCTCGGAACACGATGACAATGCATTATTTTAATACTTTTAGTCATTCATCAGCAGAATTTAATTTGTTTTCAGCAAATTTGCTGTATGGAAAGTTAGTTCAAAAAAAATCCGCTAGTTATTTTATTTGTTTTGACGTATCTCATATTTTTGCAATCTTCATTTTGACGGGTTTCAATTTTATTAAGAGGTAAACATTGAATGACAGCGAAAAAGGTAAGGTAAACAAAGAAATAGATTAATTGATGTATGACAACCAGGTTTGTTTACTCTTGTGTACTAAGAATCGGTTTATTTTTTCTACATCTATATTTCTTTACTTGTAGTAATTTTTCTTCTCTTACATCCCCTACACGGGGCTATGTCGATGGCCACGGTTTAAATTCGGTGTTTGTGAGATCCATTGTACAAAGATTTGTCCTTTTATAGGTTTAAGATCAGCTTTTTAGATAAATAAATTTGAAACTATTTATTTTCACTAACATTATAATATAACAATAACAATTATACAGGGTGTGGCAAAAGATCGGCAACGGCTAATTATCTCCGTTAATATTTGAGATATCAAACTGCGGTTTGTTGTAATCTTTATCATGCCTAAAAAACTACTTTTTTTGTTGGTACCTAGTTTCCCGCCATTTTGGTTGTCGCCATATTGGATTCAACTTCAAAATTTCAAATTGGAACCCCTATACTGTGTACATATTTGGAAAGGCCTTTGCCGCAAACCAGAGCTTTTCATCTTTCGCCGTTTCTAAATGGCGGACAGATGAAATTACAAAATTGACATTTTTGACGTATAATAACGGCAAAAGTTAAGGTTTTAGGGGGAAAAATGCAAGAGTAAATCTGTCTTATTTTAGGGTAAAAACAACCCCTACAAGTTCAACAAGTTCAACGCTATTTTTTTGAAATTTTTATTTTTATTTTTGTTGCTATAACAACGCACGTACTCATTTTATTTTCCCAGCCGAGAATGTAATTAAAAATATTTTTTTAAATCTCTTTGAAAATAACTTAAAAAGAAGTATTTGTCGCTAGCCAGAGTATGTTTTTTTCTTTTCTAACTTTAAAATGGCGGTGGTTAATGAAAATTTTAAAATTTACAATTTTCAACGCTTGATTGCTGCTAAATTAAGGATTTAAGAGAAATAAAATAAGAGTAAAATTATCCTATTTTTAACTAAAAAATTGGTCTAAAAAATAAAATTGTTTAGTTACATTTTCGCTGGCGAAAGTAAAATAACTAAGTATGTTGCTATAGCAACAAAAAAATTAAAATAAATAAAAATTGGGGAAAAAATAGCAACTTTTATTTTTTACCCTAAAATAAGACAAATTTACTCTTGCATTTTTTTCCCCCTAAAACCTTAACTTTTGCCGTAATTAAACGTCAAAAATGTCAATTTTGTAATTTCATCTGGCCGCCATTTAGAAACGGTGAATGATAAAAATCTCTGGTTTGCGGCAAATGTTTTCTTTTTTCAAGGCCTATATAATCACAGTATAGGGGTTTCAATTTGAAATTTTAAAGTTGAATCCAATATGGCGGCAACCAAAATGACGGAAAATGGGTACCCACCAAAAAATGTAGTTTTTATGCATGATGAAGATTGCAACAAACCGCAGTTTGATATCTCAAATATTGACGGAGATAATTAGCCGTTGCCGAACTTTGGCACTCCCTGTATTATTAACAGAAAATTTAAAAACGTTGTATATAAAAAGTTCTTTACATCTTGTAATTATAGTAATCTCTCTTTAATACCTTTCATTTGATACTCCACTCAAATGTATTATAAATGACATGAATTATCCTCCATTTTGGATTAGAAGGTTGATCATTTTGAGTTCGCTAAAAAAAATTTCAAGTATGCGCTTTAAAATGGACTTCACTACTTCAAAGTTTCATGTTTTTATTCCAAAGCATTTTAACGTTTGATTCAAAAATTGATAATAAACACACTTCGTGTTTAGAAATAATGCATTTAATTTTAAAACGTTAATAGAACCTTACAGACATTTAGTTATTAAGTCTAGACACTACTGACAACGTGAAGCAGTTTTCTGAAAATCTCCAATTGTGGGTGTATACTATACTCCTATATGTATCTTTGAGTGTGTGAACATACACTTTTTATTTTTTTACTTGAATATTTTTAGACAAATTAACTTATGAAGCAGAACGTATTAACTTTGAAAAGGGTTTTTTATTCAATGAATAAAGGTAATAGCTGATAAAAAANTCTGCTGATGATGGCGTCTAGTCGAAACTGGTCCAGTGATCCCAGATCAAGTAAGTGTCGACGGTAAGTACCTCTTTATTGTATACTTTATTTTAAATTACTAAAAATAGACTCCCAATTAGTGTGGTACTGAAAAATGTCAATGAAATTCATAGGGGAACATAAAGGGCATAAGGGAGAATACCGCCTTGGGGCTTACACGTGGCTGAGCATACAGATACGTTATCTAGAATATATTATAATAAAAATAAATATAATCCTAATATAACGAATTGCAATTATTTTCGCATTTTTTACAGAGATATGGGGGTTTAATTTGACTAAATATTTGCTGTCTTTTAAATGGCACATAACCATTATAACTATTTTGGATTATCGACTCTGAAGTAGATGAATATTAAGAATAGCGAATGATCAGTTAAGTAAAAACTCAGACACACTGGTTCATAATAACAGCCTTAATTTGTTTTCATTTATTAGTTTTCAAATTTTTGTACCACATTTAATTATTTTTGAACATTTAGTCAAAATTTGTCACAAAAAATAACTTCTACTCATCAGGGAATCGAACCCAGGTTCTCTCCGTCCGTGTTTAAAGCTATTTTCTCAGGAACTAGATTTTTCCCTGGAATAACGACTTATGTTGTTAGATTTGTATTTAAATGGACTTCATTTTAGAATTATTTTTAAGCGTAGTCGTCAAAACAGTTTTCAGGTCAAAAAAAGTAGGAACATGCTGGCAATCAAAATTTTTCAAATCAATCACACTTACGTGACCATTCGTCCCATTATATTACGCGGGGAATATGTGGCAAACTAATTGGCTGACTATCTACTACTGTTTCTTCTTAGGCCACACTTCATATTTACATTTCCATAGTTATTAAAAAAAAAAAAAAAAAATCCAANAAATAACCTTGATAACACGACCCTTAACAAAAAGAGCTCCTCGATAACAAGACTGTTTCCCTAATCCCTAGACAAAGGGATATTATCTCTAAAATGTATTAATTATATTGATATAGTCTTTTAAATGTATAAATCTTAAAAATTAACCTTTTTGACAAAGGGATATTAATCTCTTAAGTATGTAAATCTAGCAAAATAGTGCCGCCAAGCGATTCTCAACTGTATGGATAACTACAGATTAGCTAAAATCCAAACATTTCTTTATAATGAATAAAAGGATCAATTAAGCAATTTAAGTTGCGAAGATGGTTGATATTGCTATGGGGCTCAACTGAAGGAGATGATACGGTCGAGAATTGCTTGGCGGCACAACTTTGCTTGATTTTATCCACTTGAGAGATAATATATCTTTGCATCCTAGGCCTATGTATAGGATTCCATCCTAGTTCCTAATCCTACACATATGACCCACTTTTTATTTTTTGGTGTTTCAACAAAAAAAAACTAAGACATCTGCTTTAATAAACAGTCATAAAGCATTTCATTAAAAGGTCACGTAATTACGTATAGGGTCACTTAAAAACTAAAAAACTAAAAAAAAAAAACGCGTACATTTTTCGATTTACGCACATAATTGATGGTCACGGCTTTTATTAGCTAAACTGAAGACAAAAAAAAATTAGGTCGAAACCTTCACTAGCGCTTTTACCAGAATCCTGGTTAAAAATTACTTGAATTTTATATATATATATATATATATATATATAAAGTTTTGTAAAAACCTATTTTTCGTGATCAGGGACCCTTGAAACGTAGGGCCACACTTTCCAGCCACAGTTCCGGCTCCAACTCCCGCCATGCCAGTGGCTCCATTAGCGAATTTTTTGCTATGGAAATTCGCTAAAATAAACAACATAATTCTTATGCAGACTCCATGCTGATTCTGTATTACTAAGAAAGTAATTATTTTACTTGAAAATATTTCAGATAAGGTAGAAAATAAAGCCCTTTTTTATCAAAATGGCCGCGCAAAGATGAGAGAGAAAATTATGCAAAACAAGTTCTAACTATATAGTTCTGTATAACTAGAAAGGACGAAGGGCCCGACCCTTGTGATTTAATATCCAGCAGGGTCTCAGTTATAATAGCCCTTAAAGGTTACATTATACCAGGTTTAGATTGTGTAAAGGGTATTTTGTGGACTGTATAAGGTTAGGTATCTGGGAACCTGAGTAGACCACTTCCTTTTTAGAAGTGAAATATGACCATTAGAGCTTCTGAACCACCTCGATGGTTTTTAGAACCCTTCATACTCCATTAAAAACCATTTTATGATACATTTTTATGTACCCTAACCCTTACTTTTTTTAACTTAATTCATCAATAATGGTAAACGGAATCGTTTTAAATATGTTCTAACATATGCACAAAAAGATATATCTAACATATACTTACACCAATGTTCAAAAGTGCGTGTGCGCATGAGAGAAATATAGGTCTCTTTTAGGATAACTTTTATAAGTAAATATTCTTGATGTTTATAAAATCAAAGGAACTCTACTCTTCCGTGGATACACTGTATATATTTTTTTTATAGATAATTTATTTTAAATTACAAACACAAATAAGCTGCCTTTTGATGTGCATCTAAAAAATGCATAAATGTGCATCTAAATTATACAATGACATCCATAGGAAAATGACTAATTCTTTTTATCTGGTCCAAGATTACTTTTTAGAAATACTTTATTTTAAAGTCAAATTGAGGATTATTACAGCAAGTTAGTAATTTATAAAATGAAGAGACTCAACGAGTTCATATCGACTCCAGGAGATCTATAATCCTCTGCTGATGATGGCGTCTAGTCGAAACTGGTCCAGTGATCCCAGATCAAGTAAGTGTCGACGGTAAGTACCTCTTTATTGTATACTTTATTTTAAATTACTAAAAATAGACTCCCAATTAGTGTGGTACTGAAAAATGTCAATGAAATTCATAGGGGAACATAAAGGGCATAACCTGGACATTGCTTAAAACCTAAGTTATGCGTGTGGCTAGGATCTCACGTTTGCGTGGGCTACGAATGATTCGATCATGATAAAATTCATTATATGGAATCATCATGCGTTCATCCCTTATTATCCTCAAAATTGATACCGTAAGGTGGTGAGAAATTGGCGTTTGAAGGATTTTTTGTTTGTGCCTACGCAGAGGCTACTGTTGATTGGAGGAAAGAAATTCAGAGCCCATTAGAAGGCATAAGTCCTGTAATCCCTGTACATTTAATTTAAATAACTATAAAAAGTCATGCTCATGCCAAGGATTCCTGGATACACAGACCGTCAGAAAGGTGCGAAACTAGATTTCTTTAGGTAGGTATAATAAAGCGTAAAATGCGAGGGGAAATTTTGATTTTGGAGGGGAACAAATGTCCAAAAGTGAATCCAATGCTTCCGCTACCCCTGTAAATTTGGAAGCATAATTATTAAATCCACAAAAACATCTCAATAAATAAATTTAGTTCTAGTTATGGAGATGACATTAAACAGAATGTAAGAAAAAATTTTCAAAATGTTATTTACTGATATAATTTTATTTGGAAAATAATAAAATGTTTGTTTCAACCCCCTATTTGTACCGTCCTTTGTATCGTCTCGTATTGTACTGCAATAAAATCATGTCAGGTTGGAACGGGTTCAGGACTATAATTCGCACTGTATTAAAAACATTCAAAGAAACCTAACAGTTTGAGAACCTTCCGGTTGATATTTGTGACTATTGACATAACTGCGCATGTCATACAAAACAGTACATGGTATTGTCAGAGGATCGTTGGGACCATACAGTGTGATCATACTGTTCCATACCTGCGCTGGTTGGAACAGTTTCGTGGACGGTACGAAACACTGTCACAAGTCAGCTTGGAACGGGATGTATCCATTTCGCATGCCCATGACGATCCCGCGGACGGTGCAATGCTTGGTTGGACCAAACCCAAAACCATGACAGAAGATAAACTTTGACAGGGTCGAGACGTCTAAAATGCAATAGTGACTACAAACTATTACACATTTTATCCATCCATCACTTATATTACGAGAATCTATGAAGGAAAGTGCTATGCAAGTTACTAATAAGCACCCGGAGTAGGAATACACCAGTTTATAGAGGCATATAAAAAAATTATGTTTACAAGTATGTGTTTGAGTTTATAAAATATAGGTCAGCATAATATTTGCTGTGTCCTCATTTCATTTAAATATAATTAACTTTTTAAAATTATTTAGTGTAGAGTTTAGAAACGAAGGGACAACTGGTTTTACTTCTGCTAATTTGATATAGCCTGCTCAAGAGTTCAGACAGGTAGAACGAAAAATGTAATGCCTCCGAGACAGCTTTGTGAAATTAAATAATCACACTCATATTTAATAATATCCAAAAAAAAAAAATCAAAATTACATGATTGTTTTATATTTTGTTGTTTTACATGATTGTTTTTATGTTTTATATTATATTTTATGATCCCACTTCATAATTACTAGAGAGATTAATCAAAGAAACACAACCAATAATGGCACCGCAATTATATTTTAAAATAAACAAACATGGGTAAATTTGCACTTGAGCACCCACTTATTTATAATTGTCCGATTGACTTCGGGTTTTTTTTTAAACTGTTCCTTTTTACAAATTAACAACTATTTTGATTGTACCGTGAAAGATAAAATCATTAGTTTTTTTTTTTTGTTTTATTTTTAAATATATTAAATATCCACTCATGTATATACGGGAAATGTCAGGAAAGGGGGGTTTTAAGGGTGGGAGATTCACTCAGGATAGCTAAAAACATCAAAACTGGTGGTATAAACACGTGAAACAAAATAATAGCTACATAAAATTATAGAATAATATAAATAATTCAATGAATATTGTATAATTGTGATGGCGCGATGTTATAACTCATCATGTAAACAAAACAATTATTCGGATTCTTCTTTAAAAAGAAGAATCCAGCAGACAAGAACACTCGCATACATACGCTATTCCTAGACATTGTCCAATTGATATGATTAATCGATTATTACTTGTAGATCGATATTTACATATCAAGATGCGCAGGCGCACTTTAGACTGAGCATGCGCAGACACCAATGCTCGGCTCGTTTCCTCTGTTCGGATCGGCAGTCTGGACGAGGCTTGTAACGTTTAAACTTATTAATGGAATTTCATCGGTTTTTTTTTTATATTTGTTCCTTACTTTTTTTCCAGTTCCAACGATATGCTATATGTCAAAAACCTGTATTTATACTTTCGGTATTATTAACCGTCAAAGTTTAAAAATTCAAAAATTGATAACTTCAAAATGGCGGCCAATATCACAATGAAATTTGGTGGGATTGTTTGACATACAGAGAGGTATATCCGTGCCAAATGTCAACTAGATCAGGACCATTTTCGCTGATTTAATATCAGCGTATATTATGCGTATATCAGAGTAAAATAAATTTTTGCTGATTCAGCAAACTGGGTTCAAGATGGCGGAAAAAGTTTGTTTTTCGGGTGGCACCACTACAGGTAAGGACTGATATTTCTGCCAAGTTTCAACTCTCTAGATTAATACCTTGGGCGCTACGATGATAACACACACACATACATACAGAAGTCATGCTGAAAACCACTCAGGAGGTATTAAAAACACCCAAAACGGTTAATTCCGTTGAAATCTCGAAAAAAATTTTTGGTGAAAACAATACTTTTTCCTACTATAGGTAGTGAGGAAAAGTAAAAAAGTAGAAAATTAAAAAAAGAAACACAATGTAATTGCACTGATAAATATTTATAAAAGTATTAAAACATTATCACAAGGGTAATTAGAGTAAATACTAACGTTTTCTCTCAAAGTAAAATTAAATAATAAATAAAGCTTATTATATAGGCCGAAGCAGTTTAAATGATAAAACACAAGTAATACTACAGAATAATTCCCTAACAAGGAGAGAAATTCCTCAAGGAATACCAAGAAATGAAACTTAAGTAGCCTTCTTATAAGGACAAAGAATAAAAAAAATATAATACTTCTTAAAAATGCTTTTAACGAAATTAACTCAAGTAGTAAAACAAAGTTTGGCTAAGAAAATAAATTGCTTGGCTGTACCAACCTCATTAGTCCTTAATGAACAAATTCCATTAGCTATATTAAAAATTCAGACATTAATATCGAGATGATGGGGGGGGAAGGCCTTGAAATATTATACTTATTTTTAATAAGGCAGTGATACTGTATTAAAACTTGTCGAAAATGATAAATTGCTTAGGCATAATGACATTTTACATTAGTAACTTGAAAAAAAGACTATATTCTTCTATAAGTGAACCAAACTGTTCTTATTTAGATATAAAAAAAAAATCGGGTATGGGGTACCTCGGATCTTTTCTTACATCGAACTTGTCCGATGTAGTTGGAGGTAGTTAGAGGTTGTTAGAGAAGGTCCGAGGTAGTTAGAGGTGGTTGGACGTGGCTAAATGTGGTTCGAGGTAGTTAGAGGTGGTTGGAGGTGGTTAGAGATGGTTAGAGGAGGTCTGAGGTAGTTGGAGGTGGTTAGAGATGGTTAGAAGTGCTCCGAGGTAGATAGAAGTGGTTGGACGTGGCTAGATGTGGTTCGAGGTAGTTAGAAGTGGTTGGAGGTAGTTAGAGATGGTTAGAGGAGGTCTGAGGTAGTTGGAGGTGGTTAGAGATGGTTAGAAGTGCTCCGAGGTAGTTAGAGGTGGTTGGACGTGGCTAGATGTGGTTCGAGGTAGTTAGAGGTGGTTGGACGTGGCTAGATGTGGTTCGAGGTAGTTAGAAGT
>KZ652490.1:150165-160884 GCA_001010745.2 Gerris buenoi | reverse complement strand
TATGTAACGAATATCGGAGCACAAAACTTCCTATTTAAATGTTTTAATTTTAATTACCTATAACTGCATAAAACTTACTATTTAAACAGTAAATATCTCTTTAAATATCTATTTCAATTATAAATAATTATCTCTCAGCTCTTTTTCTAAACCATATTTATTATTCTGCCCGTTACCGCGGGCCTAACGGCTAGTAACGATATAAGGTTATATTAAAAAAGTTTGTTCGAATGTGGAAGAGAAACCAATTAACGCAGAAAGTTAAAACTTTTATGGAACCAACAATAGACTTATTTTGAACTTTTAAAGATCATCAAAATCAGAAGACTAGTTTTACAGATATTATGTTGGTACAACAAACTGTTTAACAACAAACATACAGACAGACACGAGACCAAAATGTTCTCTGATGTCTGAAACGGATTTATGTCTTGTAATTTGTGTATTTGGAAACCTAAAAGGCACTCCTTTAGATTGTTACTCCCTTTATAAAAACAGAGGGGGGTCATTTATATCTTAAAAGAAATATAGTGGAATAACAATCTAAATAAGTACCACATAAAACTATATTATTCTGCAGAATAATCAAAATGTTCCGTTACCTTCAATAACGAATTAACGAAGAACCAATAAATTATAATTGAAGCAAACTACGACCTGATTTATTATTTATAGTTTAACACTTCTTAATGAAAAGTTATTAATCAATTTTAAAAATAGCCGGAGAGTGAAACCACAGCTGGTTCGTTCCAATTAATCAATAATTAAAATTCTTTAGGAGAATGTTAAAGTGGGAATTTGAACCAAGCCCCATCATTGTGGTCTAACCAGGAAATTCAACTTGGAAATATTTGCTATCTAATCGTTTGATTATTTATTTATAGCTCTTGGATTTCATCAAATTTATTAGATGATATTTGAAAGCTTTCTGAAGAGTTTAATTCAAATTATTCATAGTTTAAATAATATCTAGTTAAATATTCTCTATGCCAAATTTAAAAAAATTTTTGATTGTACTGTTTTAATACAGTAATTAAAAATATTCTGTGACATAAATCCGTTTCAGCCATTAAGGATTTTTGATGTCTTATGTCTGTCTGTAGGTCGGTATGAATTTTGAAATTTATGAACCCTCATGTCTTTAAATCTAATTGATTTTAGGTTTCAATACATGATGGAAGGTCACACTACTTGATTGAAGGTTACAGGTCACACTACTTGATTGAAGGTTACAGGTCACACTACTTGATTGAAGGTCTTACTACTTGATTGTAGGTCACACTACTTGATTTTAGGTCACACTACTTGATTGAAGGTCACACTACATGATTGTAGGTCACAGTTATTGATGAAAGATCACACTACTTAATTGAAGATCACACTACTTGATTGAAGGTCACACTACATGATTGTAGGTCACAACTGCATGATTTTAGGTCACAGTTATTGATGAAAGATCACACTACTTAATTGAAGATCACACTACTTGATTGTAAGTCACACTACTTGATTGTAGCTCACAATTAGCCTAATTTTGGTGTAAAGTTCTAGTGACATGGTTTTCTTTTTTATATGCGTACCAATTTTTTTGATAACACATACATTTTTAAAGATACTTGTCCGATATTAAATAAATGTGTATAGTTGGACGGAAAAATCCTCTTCAAATAGTTCCATTTAAATTTCTGTTTACGTACATCCATTCCATTCTTCTATAAACTGTTTACGTACATCCATTCCATTCTTCTATAAACTGTTTACGTTCATTTTTGTTGCTAAATTGGTAAACTATTTTTATACGTTTTATGATTCAATTTCTTTCATCTTATAAAAATTTACTTAAAATGTTTAACATTTAAAAAGCTGAAAAAATTAAAAAGCCTTTATTAATTATACAATTAGTGAATAGTGAATTTAATACTAATCTATTATTTATATTCAGTTTACCACAAAAAAATTTAAAAACCAAACAATATAGTCAGGGTGCCCATAGCTAAAAAAGTCACTTATACATACTCTTTCCAAACCTTTTTGTATGGCTTGTTTAGGCCAAATCTGACACCATTTCTTCTGTGACTTTTTTTTAGTTTTGGGGCGTTTTTTTTATTATTTGAACCCTAAAATTTTGACGCGTCAGACTGGAAAATCGGAAAAAGTTCTGCGTCAGACAATATTAAAATGTTTTTCTATAGGGTTCAAATAATGTATCTTGAGAAAATCAGCTGTTTATTAATCAATGATATTAATTAATTTTAATTAATTTGAACTAATATTAATTAATGATTAATAACCAGCTGATTTTCTCAAGATACATTATTTGAACCCTATAAATCAACATTTTAGTATTGTCTGACACAGAACTTTTTCCGATTTTCCAGTCTGACGCGTCAAAATTTTAGGGTTCAAATAATAAAGAAATGCCCCAAAACTAAAAAAAAGTCACAGAGGAAAATGTTGTCAGACTTGGCCTAAACAAGCCATACAAAAAGATTTGGAAAGAGTATGTATAAGTGACTTTTTTGCCTATGGGCACCCTGACTAATAAGTTAATAATAAATAATTAATTGTCCGGAGGGAAGTCAAATTATTCCGAGAAATCCGGAAGAGGGTTAAATGGAAATTTTTGTTGGAAAATGCAGGAGTAGGAAAATGGATAAATCTTGAAATTCAAAAGAGAAGGGAAGGTAATTCCAGTACGTATACTTGGTTGGCATTAAGCCGGTGGTTAAATCTTACCTTAAGCACTTCCTTAGAATAACCTTCCCTTAGTGTTATAAGGACTTAGTTTCCTTGGATTCCTCGCTCCGTGAATCACGGACAATGTTGAGAATGTTCAGCAAAGCGTTTAATAAAAGTATATTTTAGGTAGTTTTCTTGAATAATTTATGTTTCTTCCTAGAAAATAGAAGTTTAGTAGCTTCTTGGCAATTTCAAAGAATTTATCTGCGGTTTAAGTGGAACACGCGAAGGGCTTCAACCTTGACTTTGGAATTAGGAAAATCTTTACCTTCAAAATGTTAACTTACCGGAAAAACCTGTTGAGCTCCTTAATTAACTTGTTCTATTACAATATTAAGATTTTAAGATTAAACAAATTAAAATGTCGACATTATTGGACTTAATTAATTCCGTACTTGTGATCGCATGTTTATGTTCATATGTATTTCAATAAATATTTTCTAATGTTTAATATAGGTTGAGAGGAAAATTTCCTTTTATTTCCAATAAATAAGTATTATTTCTTACGCGGTAAAAACTGCCTAGCCCTAGCGCGTCCGAAAATAGGGAATCAATTTTGTTCTACGAATTATTTTTCGATGAAACCAAGTCTACAACATGCACCACCAAGAAAGGATTTTCCCAGCAATGGAAAAACATACTCTTCAATAGCTTTCATTTGATACCCAGCTCATAAAATTAAATAACAAAAATTAAAATTTTTGAGTTTACCACATTTTTACGCATTGCATGTGGGCATTTTGAAATTTTTAACTTCTCTATATTTTTCCTGCGTGAGTTAAAAAAGTTGCACCAGTGTTTTAAACTTCAACTCTCTAGCTTGAACTGTTTGGGAGACATGCATCAATGTGCGGTTGACGCACTTTCGGCATAACGCTCGGTGCACATTTTATTTTGGGGTTTCCTCTCATTTGCTACCAACCGAGCTGGGTCATGCACGTGCCCAAATATTTAAGAGGAAAGTTGTTCTTTTATACAAGGTGGAGTCACACCTACGGTCAAGGACAGGGCTTATCACGATCGAGTCAGGTCAGATCAAGATCCCTTTCAATGTTTTTTTTGTTTTTTTTATGGGAGCATTTACACCTTTGGCAACAGTTCGATTACGCACAGAGCACGGTCCGATCAGGGTTGCTTGCCGAGCGATCATGACCGGAGCTTGCCCTGTGCATACCGTGATCAGACCGACAGTCATTCCTCGGTTTGCTTCTATCTGGACTTGTTTTTATTGCCATTGCCACAGTGTTTCTTTTTTATTTATTTTGTTTTTGAACTTTTTTTTTACTTTTCCTTACTACCTATAGTAAGGAAAAGTATTGTTTTATTCTTGTTTTTACATTGGAAGTCCTTATAATTATGTGTTGTTTCTTATTTTGGTTGTGGGCTGTTGCGGATATAGCTTTGCAAATTCCTCTTAATCTTGATAATTATATATTATGTACCCAAAAAAAGTCTTTGAGACCTAGGCCTAACTTCTTTATCCTCCTCTAAAAGTAGCGCTATTTTACACAGGGTTAATTTACGTGTACTAAGAGACATTATATTGGTATATTCAAGCATTTAGTAATCTAGTTTAGAATCTAATAATCTAGTGTAGATTCTTAAACTATGTAAAGATATTCTGTCTTTGACTGACTGGTGCCTGCCCGGACAGTGGGAATGGGTTGGGCCAAGACCATGTCGTGGTCTGTCCGTGAGCGAAGGTGAGAATTCACCTTAGTGTACAAGTACGTAAATCGTAAAAGTTAAATTAGATAAAGGAAGTGCTGGATTCATCCATACAACAGGAAATGGGTTGGACCGAGACCGTGCCATGCCCTATCCGTGATCAGCCCTGACCGTGACCGCAGGTGAGAATCCACCTTTAGTCAACAATTACGTGAATCATACAAAGCGAGAGAAACTTTAAGGGAGTCTCTGAAACCTCGGGAGCCTTTGAAGAATGTTTTCGCATATGCTTTCTAAGCGGATTGTTTTTTTGATCCTGTCTTTGTATACACCTCAAAACCAACATCTCAAATTAATTGGGTGCACTTTTATTTCGTCGATGAAAAGTACAATATCCACATTTTCATCACACATCGAGTAGATAGACATGATATTAGGTCCGGTAAAAAGCTCGATAGGCGATATGACGCAGCGGCAGGTAGGTATGCACTGTCCAATAGACGATTGAGCACTACTTGCTAGCAATCGGCTATCGGGGTATAGAGATGTGTGGTGCATATCAAAGGGTCTGCGGCAAGATTGATAACTATCAGATAGGACGCAGAGGTCAAGATAGGTATATCCTTGTCCCATGTGATTCCAAACATTAGTTGCAATCCATTTCTTCTTATCAGATTAAGTGACGCAGCGTCAAGATAACTTTTGCCGAAAGCGTGCAGCGGCCCTAAGTGTTTCAAGGAGGACCTACACCGTGGATACGCTCCTATATGCCACTGATTATTTCAAATTTAAAAAAAATGCAGTTCTAAGGTTGCATCCAGTTTAATATTTACATTTTACTTTGAATTAAATAAACATCATTAAATCAGTTTTAGCTGGATTGAAAAAATATATATACTTCCCATTTCTTTTTTTGTGCGAACATTATTTTAATAACTTCAATTCCCTGTAATTGATTGAGTTTCATATATTTAAAATTCAATCAACAAATTAACTCATCTTTTTTATAGAGTTTAATTAATTTGTTTTAATTAGTTTAACAAATGTTACACTTATATTTCCTATACTTTATATTTCCTGTTAGTACAATTGTGCAATGTGTTCTTTTCAGAACTGCATATGAATATTAATTCAATTAATTCTTGGAAAGGTTCACTGTAAAACGGAATTGTTTCTCCGACGTAATAGCAAGGGAAAATTAAATCAATGAAGAAGTGAAGGGTTACATCATACTTTACAGAATTACTCAAACCCTCGTTAAGAGGTCACGGAAATAAAACTAATTACGTTGGATCGTGCTACAGCTATGAAGGTTCAGCTTGTTTGTACAGGAAACGTGTTATTGTTCTGTATATGACTACCTATAGAACCTACTAATGGCTACTTAGTACCTATTATACATTAAGTTTTGGTAACACATTTTATATTATATTTACATTATACAAAAGAACTTACAAGAACAAGTCTGATGAAATTAGACTTGTAACTAGTAACTAGTAACATGAGCTCAGAAGTTGGTATGGTAATGAGGTTTTACAAACTAAATTCAGTGTTTAATTTAACTGATATTATTTTCGTTGAAATAACGAGCACTTCCTTTGAATTTTACCTTTTTAATTTCACGTTCTGATGTAGTAAGTGTGCTTAAATCTAATGAGAGATTAGGGTAGGAGAAAAAAATATTACCAGTTTTTTTTGTAATGATGATATATCTAATGATATAAATAATTTATACAAAAAAACTATTATGGTTTCAGTTAAAAATAAAAAGAAAATATGTTATGTACATTATGTAAGTAAATATTACTTAATAAAGAAAAGTGGCTTTAATATTGATCACATTAAGTCTTGTACGAAGTACATCTTTAAATAGAACTTAAAGAGTACTTAACCGGTCAGTTATTTTTGTTTATTTGTAGAAATATTAGTGTTTGTTTGGTTGATCAGTACTTTTTGGTAATTACCAGGAGTAGTGTCCGGCAGCGGAGGAGTAGGTAGCGTGGGCGACGGCAGGGCCGGATACGACAGTCTTGGTGAGGGCGGGGGCGGAGTAAGCTACGCTAAGGGGAGCGGCGTGAGCGGCGTAGGAAGAGTAGCCGAGGGCAGGGGCGGCATGAGCGTAAGAGAGAGCGGGAGCGGCGTGAGAGTAGGTGGTGACGGTCTTGGCGACGGCGGGAGCGGAGTAAGCTACGCTAAGGGGAGCGGCGTGGGCGGCGTAGGAAGAGTAGCCGAGAGCGGGGGCGGCGTATGAGAGAGCGGGAGCGGCGGAGATGGTCTTGATGGCAGGGGCGGCATAAGAGTAAGCGGGAGCGGCGGAGATGGTCTTAATAGCGGGGGCGGCGTAAGAGATGGCGGGAGCGGCGGCGAGTCCGTGGTAGCTAGCAGAAGAGTAGCTCAGAGCGGGAGCGGCGGAGATGGTCTTGATAGCGGGAGCGGCGTAAGAGATGGCAGGAGCGGCGTGAGCGTAAGAGAGGGCGGGAGCGGCGTG
Organism: Gerris buenoi; assembly: GCA_001010745.2. Classification (NCBI taxonomy): domain Eukaryota; kingdom Metazoa; phylum Arthropoda; class Insecta; order Hemiptera; family Gerridae; genus Gerris; species Gerris buenoi. The sequence continues at coordinate 153,989 of KZ652490.1, read as the reverse complement.
AGCGTAAGAGAGAGTGGGGGCGGCGGAGATGGTCTTGATAGCGGGAGCGGCGTAAGAGTAGGCGGGAGCGGCGTGAGCGTAAGAGAGAGCAGGAGCGGCGTGGGCGTAAGAGAGAGCGGGAGCGGCGGCGATGGTCTTGATGGCGGGGGCGGCGTAAGAGAGAGTAGGTGCGTGGGCGGCGTAAGCTACGGTGGGAGCGTGAGCGGCGTAGGCGAGTCCGTGTCCGCTGGTGGCCCTGGAGAGGGAGCTGTAAGAGCTAGCGTGTCCAGCATGTACGTTAGTGCTGTATTCACTGTGGCTGTCGCCGGCGTATCCCTTCTGGGTGATTTCGTGGGTTTGTCCTACGCTGCCGTCGTGGTAGCCGTATGAGGCGGCGGCGGTCTGGTAGTGGGCGGGGCCTCCAGCGCGGGCCAGGGCAACAGCCGCCAAAAATACGATCAACTGCAACAGTAATACACAGATTAGTTTCGGAACAAAACCAGTCATACAACATTGTAAAAATGATAGCAAAGCCAATGTATTATATTACAGACTGGAATTGAATCCAGTATTAACTAAGAGAATGTATCAGGGAGCCAGCGTGACCGAGATGCTTCAGGCACTCGCCCAGCTAACAAAGTCGTGGGTTTGATCCCTTGCCATGATGCTTTGATTTAAATAGCGCACTAAGGATCACACCGTACCAGCTTCGGTGGTACAGTGTACAGTTATTATGTGGGAAGTGGCTGCAACTCTCTCTACCACGGGGATAGTAAAATGGCTGTGGCATGTTTGCTAGGTTCCAACAAGTGGTTCGTCCTGCCCGCCCAACCACTCATACTACTAAAGCCGGGTTTACACGGGTAGAGTAAACAGTAGAGTGGCGAGTAGAGTAGCTAGTAAAATTGGTAGAGTGGGAAGTAGAGTGCACTCTACTCGCTACTCTACTGTTTACTCAACCCGTGTAAACGGCTTAAGAGAATATATTTGAACACCGTTGATATAAATGAATAACACTTTAATTAAAATATAAACCAATCGGATTTGCGCTTCTATAAATAATTATTAATAAATATATTAAAGAAAAAATCGCCGATGGACTTTAACGCCGCTAAATATTAACTTCAAAGCCTATTCTAGACATGGTCTATCAAAATATTTTATTTAAGTAAATAATTATAATTTAACGATGCGCTTTCTATGAAAAGAAAATTCAATGCTGCAAAATTTAATTGAAGAAGATAATATATACATTATATGCAGTTACCAAATTCAAGTAAATTTTAATTTGATTTAATTGCTCCCAATAATTAAGTTACATGAATAGCAAATTCACTTTTCCTTACTTATATTAAAGTTTAATTTGTTTTATATTATATTTGATTTTTCCTTCATTCTCTATTTTGAAGTTTAGATAAATAAGTTAAATTATTGAGGTAATGCAAATGTAATTGGAATTTTAAATTCTCATCACAAGAGAAAAGGAAATTCTTGTTCAAATATAGGTAAAATCGTTTTCAAAAATATACCAAAAGAAACTTTATCGAATCAATTAAATATTCTTAAATTCGAATTAAAATATAAATATTTTAGAAATAATTCATACTATAGTTATTATCAAATTTATTTGATATCAGTTAAAACTTTTCCTTTATTAACTTAAATTTTAAAGACACAGGGTGGTTTTAATTCATCATCCACTGAAAAGATTTCAGTTGATTAATAGAGGGAAATATTATTCGAGGAGAAAACTTCTTCAAGAATATTTACCTTAGAAATTTATAAGAAAATTTGGAGGAGGAAATTCGAAGTTAAATCGTTTAATAATAATAATATGAGTAAGGAACCTTTTTATTTACTTTGGAAATTAAATCATTTTTAAATGGCTTATTATATAAGAAGAAATAGAAACTTAGATTTTATAAAAGAGAGATTTTTTATTTTAATTTTCCGTAATTCGTGAATAAAAAGTTCAGTCACATGCACCATGACTTAATGAGCCAATTTTCAAAGAAATCTACGTATTATTGGCTTATGATAATATAGAAAAATTTTGGTTTAGAATTTGGATGGGTGAAAAAAAAAATGTTTGGATACACACGGGTACGGGGTACAAAAGTCAAAATAGTATTTACCCTTCAAGATGCACATCGTTGGAAAGCTCTTTAAGAGTAAATTAATTGTTGCTTTGTACACTTTTATCATATTTTCATATAAAAGGGGGGTAAAATGGAAAAAAACACGATTTTATGCTATTTTTTTACCTTAAATTGTCAAAATGTGACCCCTAAATGAACTCCAAAAATTTTGGCCAACGAACTCATCCTTTCTTTTGATATTATTGATATTTTAAAATTTGTTTGAAATTTTTAAGTGCATCCTAAGGGGAGATATCGTCTGGAGTGACACATATATACATACTTACATAAAAAAAGTGTTACAATTTAGGAATCCTTAAAAATAACCTGAAACGGATTTCCATGAAAGATTTTTTCAAAAATTCGCATTAGAAACAGTTTGAAGCCATTGCAATAGCTTAATTTCCTTCGAAAATTCGCTAAAAGCAGAAAAAATTTCTGCTAAATGTGAACAACACTTAAGTAAAGCGGACTAGGTATGCTCCTAGATAGACTACAGTCTGTTCAAACCGAGAGTTAGTTCGTTGACAGGGCGGGAAATCAAGTGACACACACATTGGCCAACCTCTCTTTACTAGAGACATTAATCTTTGCCTAGTTGGCACGACCTTTTGTCCGGGAAAAACTTGAGCTCTTATTGGCTCCCCACCCCATTTGCTAGTTTTTCCCGCGCTGTCAACGCACTAACTCTTGTTTGGGACAGAATGTAGGTATATTTTGACATAACGCTATATTTGTGTGTTTAAATCATTACATTTTGAAGTTAAAGTTTTTATTTAAAATTTAAAAATTTTACTGTGCCATATTTCGATAGTTTGCCGTTTGCTAACCTCATCAGATGATGTTAGGGTTAAATTATAAATTTAGATAAAATAATATTAATTACTAAAGATTTCTCAAATTCTTTTTTGAGAATAGTGGGAAATAAAAGGGTTTTTTTTATTCATTAAAAAAAGCTACGGGGTCTTACATTTTTTAAAAAATATAATTAGATTTTCAGAAAATTAAATTTTTGTAATGTTAGAAATGTTACTGACTTTTATACTTATGATTTGAAAAAAAAATTAATAAGATTTAAAAATTTTTCAAAACGAATTTAATTGTGTTAAAATTTAAAATTATTATTTTAGTTATTTTAAAATTCAAGATTTACTATTGAAAGATGTAAAGTTAGTAAAATACCATTTTTTTTTTTAATTAGGTGTATTAGGTGTATTTTGACTCTGATCAACTTTTTACTACGTTTTCAGTAGCTTGCTTTCTTGTTTGTTAGACAGTTGATATTTAAATATTTTTGGAGGTGGGTAAAGCGAAGTCTTGAGATTTTTAAGTAGGGATACTGAATTCCAAAAACTTAACCAGAATTATAAGTTAGTACAAACCTTAGCTGCCATGTTACTGTTGTGATGATTGAACTGTAAATGTTGCTTTCGGTACAGTATACAGTGTACTTTATACCCCCTGTACCTTCTGTTGTAAGATCGCAAAGCAAGGACGCCTGGGTACCTACCCCCATCCGCAATGTACCCGGGTACCGTCTAAAACTCTAACATTGTACCCCCTCTTTAGCTTGACCATCTAAACTCTGGACCCTTCGAAAAAAAAAAAAAATACTACAAGACTACAATCAAAAGAAAGGTGATCAATAAAATATTTTTTTTACACAACACACTCTGCATATTTTTAATATGAATTTTTAAATATATA
>KZ652490.1:120435-137123 GCA_001010745.2 Gerris buenoi | reverse complement strand
TATTTAGTATAAGAATTGTTATTTTAATAAATCAAGTAACTAAATATCAGTTTAAGGTGTTTAAATTGCGTGAATTTGTAGGTAAAATTTTTATATTTACAAACTTAATAGCTATTACCCATGGTGCACTAGTCGTAGATAAAATTTAATACGCAACATGGATCGAAGTATTTCTACTCTCGGCAAGCCTCGAGAGCTAATGAAGTTTTCTCCTCAGGAGGAAACTTAACCTCGAGCCGGAAAACATACTTCTCTCCCTTGTTGCGTAAATAACTATTGTCCTTCAGAACAATCACATAGCTTCCGTTACCTTCGCCAAGCTCGGATCAAAAATATAAATGAAGAACGATTACCGTAAACAAAAATTGTTGTTACAATAAGTATTATGTAATTGTACGGAGATAAATAATTCCGAGAAATCCGGAAAAAGTTTAAATGATTTTTTTATTTTTTTTTTTATTTTTTAGTAAATTCAGAAGTAAGAAAACAAATAAATCTTGAAATTCAAGAGAGAAGGTTAGATTTTCACTTGGTTCGTATTAAGCCGGTGGTTAAATCTTACCTTAAGCACTGGTTTCCTTAGAATAACCTTCCCTTAGTGTTATAAGGACTTAGTTTTCTCGGATTCCTCGCTCCGTGAATCTCGGACAATGTTGAGAATGTTCAGCAAAGCGTTTAATGCGAAGTTATTGCACGTGGTTTTGCAGAATAATTGATGTTATATCTTAGAAAATAGACCAAGTTTAGTAGATTTTTAGAAATAAATAAATTCCTCTGCGGTTTAAGTGGAACACGCGAAGGGCTTCAACCTTGACTTTGGAATTAGGAAAATCTTTACCTTCAAAATGTTAACTTACTGGAAAAACCTGTTGGACTCCTTAATTAACTCGTTTAATTACAGCTTTAAGATTTTAGGATTACCCTGTTCATAATAATTGTATAATAAATTGTACAAAGGTAAGGGCCCTCAATAAGTTTTTAGTCATTTACATAGAGTGGGACACCGTCTAAATGTTATTCTTCAATTTGTACATTGCTTTTATCATTTATAATCCTTTTAAATCAAATTATAATCATTAGTAATAATGGGAGACAGAAAGAGAAAAATTGACTCCAGCTCCGGGACTCGAACCCGGGCCTTTCGCATTAATATAGATGAATATTGGAAGCTTGGATTTGGGGAATAGCTATCAGTTACGGCAGAGAAAAACCATTCTCCCGCGTAGCTTAGTTGGATAAAGAGCATCTGCACCGATATGCGGAAGGCCCGGGTTCGAGTCCCGGCGCTGGAGTCTATTTTTCTCTGTCTGTCTCCCATTATTACTAATGATTGTAATTTGATTTAAATTGATATTTAAACTTTCCGTGTTATGTAGACTACCAAAAAACTTAAAAATTTAATTATAATCCTGTTATCTTAAAAAAGTAGCCGCCTGTGATTTCAACCGTGAAATCATAGAGGTGACATCTCCGGTCTTGTCATCCTCGTTAAACTTCTGCCAGTAAGATAAGACAACTTTGTTTGTGTTGCAAAATTGCCAAGTATGTGCGCTTTTAGTTCAAAGAAAGAGTCGGTAGAAATAATTTTATCAAGTTTTAGGCTACAGATATGGTTAAAATTAGTTATAATATTGACTATTAACATAAATAGTTGGTTACATCTAATTTGTATTTGATAGATTTAGAACTTCCGAGAATCTTGAGTTTTTTTGTAGGTAAACAAGTAATAATTCTGATTTGGATTTTTCCACGAAAACCCGCGATGATTTAGAGTAAGCGGTAAGCATGAATGAAAGCTGATCGTCACGAACACTTTGCAAGCTTTGAGAAAAGATTTATTATATAGGAAATCACGTGGCTATGAATTAACTCCGAGGTGTTATGTAAAAAATGTTAGGGTAAGACTTAAAAATCCAATGTTTGTATTTTAACTTCATCAAACTCTTCTTGATGAATCCTTCTTTGGAGGATAGAAAATATATTATTCTTATTTAAATGTCAATCAATGTCCGATCTAATTTGTCTTTATTAAAGTCGTTTATTTCTAGGCATTGAGTCTATATCACTGAAGCAAGCGCGATGCAATAAATTATTAGACATTGACTGTCAACTGGTGTGGCACATAGCTCAGATTTTATACTTTTGCAAGCCATTATTGTCTAATTGGTCCATTGTTGTTTAATTCTTTCCCCCGTTTTTTTAATCTGTCAAAATTGTTTTGATTTACATGAATTAAAGCATCACTTTAGCAAGAGTTAAAGAGCGCTGGCGGTTCAAATTAATCTTTGGCTATCTGCGAGTTACATTCGATAAACTATAAAAGTTTCATACAAATCAGATAAGTACTTTTGAAGCTATAAGTGTAAATAAATGTTATGTTTGTGCGCATGTGAAAGAGAAACAAATAGTTACTGAAGGTTGAGACTTATATGGGACCAACAATAGGCTAATTATGATCTACCACCTAAATTCCATACAATTAAACGAGTAGTTTTTTAGGATATGTTGGTTCGCAAAAATAGACCGACAGACCGACCGACAGACAAGGAACCAAACATTTTCTCTGTTGACTGAAACGGATTTCTGTCTCGGAATTTTTTTAATCGGAGACCTAAAAACGTTTTATTCTTCAGAACGATCACATAGCTTTCATTACCTTCGGTAAGCACGGAAGCATAACTGAACGACAGACTNTTCGGTAAGCAAAAATATATACATATATATATAAAAAAAAAAAAAAAATCAAAATGGCGGATTACGGCTAAACTAAGCCGAAATCCGAAAAAAAGTAACTGAGCATTTTCGACTTATTATCACATGTAGAACCCAGTTCTGAATAGCGCGTTAAGTTTTTTTAGGGGCACTCTGAATTTATACATGTACTACATACATGTACAAGTACTAATTTGTAATTACATATATATTTTAACAATTATATACATTATTTATATAATCTTTTTAATATAATCTTAAATACACAAAAATAAGTCTAATAATCATTGTGGATATTATACAAAAAAAGAATATCAATAAAAAACTTTAACTATGTTAATGGTGACTTTTAATTTCAAATTAAAAATAAGTGTTTACCTTGTTAGTAGTCTTAGTTGATAAAATAATTAAAAAGTTAATTCGTCAGGTTTAAACAAAATAAAATAAAGGTGAGTCATAAGAAGTTGCCTGTTTGACACCTAGTCACTGACTATACACTTATTCTATTTTAGTAAAAGTCTCCATTAACATAGTTCAAGTTTTTTATTCATTGATTTTTTTTTTTTTTTTTTTTTTTTTTTTTTTTTTTGTACAATATCCACACTGATTATTAGACTAATTATTTTGTGTATTTAAGATTATATTAAAAAGATAAAATGTTGTATATAATTGTTGAAATATATAATTAAAGGTTAGAAGATGTTCCAAAATAAGGGACGAAATATTACCTATTAAATGTTTTTTTTTATTTACCCCTATGGACACTAAGAGTTTATAGGTATTTGGATTTTATATTTCCTGTTAGAACAATGGTTTTATATTTTAAACTTTTAATTAGAATTAAACTAATTCATTTTTGTAAAATGTAATTGTATTTTTATACGTATCAGAAAGTAAAATTTAAAATAAGTTAAAATTATATGGATGGAGGAGTGTAGGGTTACATCATACTTTAGAGAAATACTCAGACCCTCGTTAAGAGGTCACGGAAATAAAACTAATTCTGATGAATCGTGCAGCAGCTATTAGGGCTTCGCTTGTTCGTGCAGTTAACGTGTTGTTCTGTATTTCAATATACACAGGAATAATACCCTCGAAAAGTCTTCAAAGTGCTTCCCTTAAGTTTTAATAATATTTAATTACTTTCCAGTTTTACATAAGAACTTACAAGAGCAAGTCTAATGAATTAGACTGGTAACATGAGGTCCATTATTGGTATGGTAATGTGGTATCACAAACTAATTTCAGAGTTTAATTTTACTCGTATTTAATTGTTGTTGAAGTTACGAAAACTCCATTTGACTTTTAACTTTTTAATTTCACGTTCTGAAGTAGGAAGTAAGAAAAATGCTTAAATCTACTGAGAGATAAGGGTAAGTGAATAAATATCAGCAGTTGTTGTTTTTTTATAATGATGATATATCTAATGATATAAATAATTTATACAAAAAAACAATAATCCATGGCTTCAGTGAGACATAAAAAAAACAAATAAATTATATACATTATGCAAGTAAATATTACTTAATAAGAGAAGTGGCTTTGATCTTAATCACATTAAATCTTGTACACAAGTACATCTTTACATAAAACATAAGGAGTACTTGTCAGGTTGTTTTAAGTTATTTGTAAAAAATCGGTGTTTGTTTGGTTGATCAGTACTTTTTGGTAATTACCAGGAGTAGTGTCCGGCAGCGGAGGAGTAGGTAGCGTGGGCGACGGCGGGCCCGGATACGACAGTCTTGGTGAGGGCGGGGGCGGAGTAAGCTACGCTAAGGGGAGCGGCGTGAGCGGCGTAGGAAGAGTAGCCGAGGGCAGGGGCGGCATGAGCGTAAGAGAGAGCGGGAGCGGCGTGAGAGTAGGTGGTGACGGTCTTGGCGACGGCGGGAGCGGAGTAAGCTACGCTAAGGGGAGCGGCGTGGGCGGCGTAGGAAGAGTAGCCGAGAGCGGGGGCGGCGTATGAGAGAGCGGGAGCGGCGGAGATGGTCTTGATGGCAGGGGCGGCATAAGAGTAAGCGGGAGCGGCGGCGTAGGTCTTGATGGCAGGGGCGGCGTAAGAGATAGCGGGGGCGGCGGCGATTCCGTGGTAGCTAGCAGAAGAGTAGCCCAAAGCGGGAGCGGCAGAGATGGTCTTGATAGCGGGGGCGGCGTAGGAGATGGGGGAGCGGCGGCGTAGGTCTTGATGGCAGGGGCGGCATAAGAGTAAGCGGGAGCGGCGGAGATGGTCTTAATAGCGGGGGCGGCGTAAGAGATGGCGGGAGCGGCGGCGAGTCCGTGGTAGCTAGCAGAAGAGTAGCTCAGAGCGGGAGCGGCGGAGATGGTCTTGATAGCGGGAGCGGCGTAAGAGATGGCAGGAGCGGCGTGAGCGTAAGAGAGGGCGGGAGCGGCGTGAGCGTAAGAGAGAGTGGGGGCGGCGGAGATGGTCTTGATAGCGGGAGCGGCGTAAGAGTAGGCGGGAGCGGCGTGAGCGTAAGAGAGAGCAGGAGCGGCGTGGGCGTAAGAGAGAGCGGGAGCGGCGGCGATGGTCTTGATGGCGGGGGCGGCGTAAGAGAGAGTAGGTGCGTGGGCGGCGTAAGCTACGGTGGGAGCGTGAGCGGCGTAGGCGAGTCCGTGTCCGCTGGTGGCCCTGGAGAGGGAGCTGTAAGAGCTAGCGTGTCCAGCATGTACGTTAGTGCTGTATTCACTGTGGCTGTCGCCGGCGTATCCCTTCTGGGTGATTTCGTGGGTTTGTCCTACGCTGCCGTCGTGGTAGCCGTATGAGGCGGCGGCGGTCTGGTAGTGGGCGGGGCCTCCAGCACGGGCCAGGGCAACAGCCGCCAAAAATACGATCAACTGCAACAGTAATACACAGATTAGTCTCGGAACGAAACCGGTTATATACGGCATAAGTAAAAATGATAGTAAAGCGATTGTATAATAGAAAAGACTTTAATTGAACCCAGTATTAACTAAGAGAATGTATCAGGGAACCAGCGTGGGCGAGATGCTTTAGGCGCTCGCCTAGCTATTCCTATTCTAGACAAGGTCTATCATATTATAATGATAATTAAGTAAATATAAGTTAATTTATTAAGTTTATTAGTTTAAAAGTAAGTCATTTTTAAGTAAATAATAATCACAAATAATTAAAGTATCCTTCCAAATTATTTAAAAATCGTAGCCTTTAATGGAAAGACTAATTTTAAAGTGTCGAAAAATATTTTAAAAAATCATATCAGTTCTTAAAATTAATAAGGTGGAGCTAGAGTACGTCTTAAAGGATGCTAAATAGACGCTATCATTGACCTACTTGTATAAAAATAAACAAGAATAGACTTTTCGGACAATGCTAATATATTATGTGCAAAGTAGGGTTCTTCAAGGTTTAATCTATTATATTTAAGATATTTCGAAGGATACTCTAAGCATACATTCATTTTAACGATTTATTTAAAGCAAGTCCAAAAGTATAATGTTTTTGTGTCTACTGAAATAATTAGATCTGACTTTTTATAAGTAATAATAATATATTTATATCTATAAAAAAAAATATATATTTTTAATCGAAAAAAAGTAAATTCGTGAAGTTAGAATAAATATAAAAAAGTTCAAGTTCAAATATCCGGAGGCAAAAAATAAGTTCAAAGTCAAAAATGATTAAGGATGAATTTTTTTAACAGAAAAATAATTAGGATCAATCAATCATTGGTTTTTTTCTCAATCATGAGAGACACAAATGATACGATAACCCAAAATATGGTAACTATTACACGGAATTTTATTTTAATCTTTTATTTTTTTTATCTATTGGATGTTTGGTATCTGATGTTATAATGTAGTGGAAAGTATGTGGTAATCGTCCCATCGTGAGACGCCCGAGGCCACACCTTGATAGGTTTTTTTGCGAAACAGTGAGTTAGTGTGCTATTCAAGACTTCTGATAATTCTAAACTTTAATCCTGGTCTTAGTTTATAGGTGTAACAGTTAGACAACTATATTCTGTAACCTTTACGTTATATTAATAATAATAAAAAAATAATAATAATAGAAAACGGGACATTATTTTATCAGAAAAAGTCTAATATAAAATGCCAAATAACCTCTATATGATGTTATAATGTAGTGGAAAGTATGTGGTAATCGTCCCATCGTGAGACGCCCGAGGCCACACCTTGATAGGTTTTTTGCGAAACAGTGAGTTAGTGTGCTATTCAAGACTTCTGATAATTCTAAACTTTAATCCTGGTCTTAGTTTATAGGTGTAACAGTTAGACAACTATATTCTGTAACCTTTACGTTATATTAATAATAATAAAAAAATAATAATAATAGAAAACGGGACATTATTTTATCAGAAAAAGTCTAATATAAAATGCCAAATAACCTCTATATGATGTTATAATGTAGTGGAAAGTATGTGGTAATCGTCCCATCGTGAGANTATATATATATGAATTAAAAATAAACATTTAACAAAAGATTGTCGAAATCATTTTAAAATGTTGTATCATTTAATATGACATTTTATAAGCTTTTAAAATAGAGTTTTTTAAACATAAATTTGCATATTTATAGTTGTAAATCATTCTTTTTATGATTTATAATTCAAAATTAAATGTGTTTTATAGCTACCTCATACTTAATGTTTTTTATATACATTCTTTTTGACATTCTCATATATAAAGAGAATGAATTATGATGTCGTGGAAATTCGATTTTGAAATTTTTATTGAATTACACATTTTGACGTCCCCAGATTCCAAGATGTATTTATTTATCTTAAATGTCTGTCTATCGTCTGTCGTGTGTGCAGACACGTGGAGCCTAAACTGCTGGGCTGATATTCACGAAATTTGCCATATACGTATATTCAGAAAAATCATACCCCGAGGTGAAATCGAAAAATGAATTTTAACTTTAAATTTGGAGCGCTGACTCACAAAAACTAAAGAAAAGTTTTAATAATATGTGTCAGAACCGTCCGTTTAAATATACAAATCTAACGATATAAGCCGTTCTCCCGGGAGACATCTAGTTCATGAGAAAATAGCATTAAAGGCCGGAAAGAGGCCGGGTTCGATACCCCGCCCAGAAGAAGTTATTTTTAACAACATAGAATAAAGATATGAGTAAAATTGGAGTTATTTAACGCTTTACTGATATGATAACAACGAAGAATAAAGAACAAACCCTTTAACATAAATGTGACTCGCTACCACTTTAAAGAAGAATATTGAATGAATTATTCAGCATGACTAACTAGTTGTGCTAAGAACGAGAAAATTATAAAAAAACAAATTTTTTTGTCTAAATGATTAAAAATTATTAAAAAAATGTCAGTCTTATATAGAAATTGAAACAAGATTTTTTTTTAAATATCTAAGATTATTTTTAAAAATATCTAAAAAATCACAACCTTAAAAATAAATGTATTTTACAAGATCACATATTAGGAAATATTATATTTCTAATCTTAGAAAAATGTAACACAAGAACTAATTGTAAATTTAATGTTTTGCTACCCTTTTTTGGTTATCGTAAAATGTATTTCTAAATATAGAAAAATGATTGTTTAAAAATATAATCTTTATATATTTATCTTATTTTTATATCTAAGCAATGAAAATAAATTAGATGTGAGTCCTTTCAAAATAACGGGGGGGGGGGGGTTGAAACGAAAAAATTTCCAATTTAATAATTCTTTACCAAAGGAATTCATGTCTACTTTTATTCTCGCGGCACCTTCGGTGTTCTTATCGTCATTTTCAAGAAAACTCCTTATACAATCCACATTTTTATCGGTAAAAATTGGGTAAAAAAAATATTTTTTATCTGAAAAGAGTCTTTATATAATATTTATTTTTAGAAAGGTTTGAGTTCGAACCCTATGTTAATTATTTTTGACATTAATTAAATTAAAAAAATGTTTAATCTAATTAAAAAAAATAATTAGATTTTGGATATTTAAATGAAATCTTCATGTTAAAAAGTCCGTTTTTTTTACTAAAAAAATTAAAATGTATATTGTTCTATATAAAATTATTCCGTTTAAAATTTTAAGAGCTAATGATATATTATCAGTGGTGATACAAAAAAAACATATACTTTTTCTGCGACTATAATTGCATAAACTAACGTGTCATCGCTTTAAAAGAATAAGAAAATTATGGTGTAATAGTTATTTATGCACCTAGGGAGTAAAGTAAGTTCCCTGAGCGAAAAAGTTGATTCTTGAGGCGAAGCCGAAGGAATCATGTCCCTAAATCCCGAGGCGAAGCCGAGGGAATTAGACTTTTTAATTCCCGAGGCGTAGCCAAGGGAATAACGCTAATTAGCTCCCGAGGTGAAGCCAAGGGAGATAATTATCGCGAAGGGAATAATGGCACTTTACTCACGAGGTACATACAATATTTTATCTCCTGTAGGAAGTAAATACATATTTTCGTTCATTGCACAGTTTTTATTTATTATTTTAATAAATAACAATAATTATTAGCACTTTTAATAGCAGATATAAGAGATTCAGTATTAAAAACAAATAAGAATTGGAATTAAACTCAAATAGAAGGTTACTTAGATGCAGGTTATAAACATAGATAAACATGGTCGTAAAAGCAGTGACGCCAACCTGATTTCAACATCTTCATTACATTAACCATTCATTTTCTACTATTTATAAAATAATTAAGTTGCAATCTTTACTTTTTCGCCCTACTTTACTTTTTCGCCCTACTTTTTACTTTTTCTCCCTACTTTTTGATTCAGGGATGAAAAGACCTGCTTTAGTCCCTCTAAACTAATTCAAAATCATAACTTTTTTACCCTAGTGGAGATAAATGATATTTATATAATAAAATAAAAATAAACTAATTTGTTAAATAGAATATACTATAGATTATAACAATGCCGAATCTAACAATATTAGAACTTCTCTAAATCGTTACTCTACTTATGCAAATAGAAGTGTGCATTTTTTTATCCCAATGGACATTAGACTAAACATTTCTTTGCCATAAGAGTTATTTATTCAAAGTCATTTATATTCTAAAAAAACAAAAAAAACACGGGAGTTACAATCTAAAGAAGTACCACAATATTTTTTGTTCACATTCTCTTTTATAGTTAATTTTAACAATAAATTATTTTGGGATCAAAAAATCATATATATTTGTTGTAATTAATTAAATTAAAAGAAATGTTTAAGCTTCTTATAGAATCATTATTGTTGAAAAATGAGAACAAGAAGCCCGTTTTAACTATATATTATATTCACAAAAGAATACATTTACAATTTATAATAAAAATTAAATACGAAACACATACGATTATCACATGGCTTGGACATACGAAATACAAATAAAAATTTAGGTTAGATTCCTATAGTTATAACGAAAATTCAGTGTTACCACTTTTATTGAATAATAAAACTAAGGGTAGATTTAAATTTTAACAATTATTATAATGCATATATGCACATTTCGTATCAATTCTTGTGAAAAAAATAAATAATAATAATTAAATAAATAATAATAAAAATACAATTTTTTCTAAACAGATACAAAACATATTGTGATTTATATATTCTGCAGTATTTATAGGTTTTATCCGAACATTGCTATATTGAAGTTACTTCGTAAAAAAGTGGTTCCAAAAATGTAATATTTATATTTAAAAAAACTATTTTTTTCTTTTTTTCTTTTTGAAGAATCTAGTTCGTAAGTAAGGGATACATAGAGTTCAGCAAAGGCTAGCTAAAGAAAGGGTTAGTTTATAGGGTCCAATCTACATTCTCCTTTGCCCTGTCAAAAAGGTTTCTCTTGCCCTGTCAAAAAGTTTTCACTTGCCATGTCAAAAATGTTTCCCTTGCCCTGTCAAAGCGTTCTTCCTACCCCTGTCATAGAGTTAAATTATCTCCCCACTGTGTTTATCAAGGTAAAAAAAAAAAAAAAAAAAAAATCGTAAAACTCAAGGAAAGGAATCACTCTCATTTTATTCCAAAATATATTGGTAGATTTAAGGCTACATTATTTTTATTATTCTATACTTTAAAAATAGAAAATCTAAAAGTGAACTTATTGATTATAAATTTCCATTTTGATCATAAAAATTTAAATAACTTTATATTTTATTTTCGTTTATAATATTATCTAAACTGACATTGAAAAAAAAAAAAAGAAAATGGATTATTCTTAACTCCTAAAATAAATTATGTTTACATTATTATAAATAATATAATTGAAATTTTTTGATAATATAATTGAAATTATATTTTGAAATTTATGAAAACAAATGCTTAAAAAAACATATCTGCTTTATAATAAAAAAATTAATTAAGTGAAGATAAATATTATTAATGGTCAACAGTCATTAAAAACAGTATAGAGAAAAGGAGGTAAAGAAAAATAAGAATCAATATATAAATTTAAAAAAAAAACAGAGAGGAGTAACAATCTAAAGAAGGTGTACGGAATGTTATTCTTTAGACTGTTACTCCCCTTATAAAAACAGAAGTGTGATATTCCTTTGCCCCAAAGTACATTGGACTAAACATCCCTTTGTCTTAATAGTTATTTAGTCAAAGACATTTATATTCTAAAAAAAAAACATAGGGGAGTAACAATCTAAAGTAGTACCAAGATTTGTAGAAAATATTTTTTTTTTATTGATCTATTTTACCTAATTTAAGTAAAATTTATTTGTATTTATTTGAGCCACATACATCCTAAACCATAGTATCTAATTTACTTTTTTAGGTAACTTTTAAAGTTAAATTTGTTATATATTTTCGTGCCTTCTTTTACCCCTTTTTTTTGAAGTTTTAAATAAATAACTTCACAATGTAATCCAACCCTGATTGGATTTATAAGAAAAAAAAGAATTTTAAACATTATCCTCGTCTTTGGCCCTTTATTTTAAATTCCTTTTAACTTTTCTCAGGTCTATAGGCTATGTAATAAAAAAAACTTCACCTTGCTCTTATTGCTCTTCTGATTGGAATTATAAGAAAAAAAAAATGAATTTAAAATATTCAAATCCTTTTCAGAATAAGAAAAGAAAGGATGAAAAATACAATACTCATTACAAAGAGAAAAGGCAATTCAAGTTAAACTAAAGGTAAAAACTTTTTATATTTAAATATGCCAAATAAAGTTTCATAACTTGAAGAAACATTTAATTATCCCCAAATTTGAATTAAAATATAAATATTTTAAAAGTAATTTATATCCGTAGTTTTATATCAAATTATTTAATTTCAGAATAGATTCCTTTTATTACTTAAGGTTTTTAAAGATATAGAGTAATTTTGAAATAATCTTGCGCTGAAAAGTTTTCAGTTGATTAATAGGGTAGGTATTATTCGAAGGAAAACTTCACCAAGAGAATTTTCCTAAGAAATTTATAGAGATGAAAATTCGAAGGGGAAATATGAAGTTAAATCGTTTATTATAATAATATGGTTGATCCTTTTCAATTACTTTGGAAATTAAATAATTATTAAAAGGGTTATTTAATATGAAATAAATTGACAAATTACGTTCTCACACACTCACAAAGACTCTGTAGGCATATTTAAATATACTTAAAAAAGACAAACACAACCATATATTTATGATATTTCTTTAGATTGTTGCTCTCCTTATATTTTTTTAGAATATAAATAACTGACTAAATAACCATTAAGACAAAGGGATGTTTATTCCAATGTACTTTAGGACAAATGAATGTCACACTTCTGTTTTTATAAGGGGAGTAACAGTCTAAAGAATAACATTCCGTACACCTTCTTTAAATTGTTAATCCATTCTGTTCTTTTACAAGGGGAGTAACACTCTAAAGAAATGCCGGTTATTTTATAAGAAACAAATTACAAAAAACGTGCTTTAAGCATACACAAAGAGCCTATGTAGGAAATTTATCAATTAAATTTTAATTAAAAATATAAAGTTGTGTACACAAAAAAAAACTAAATTTTCAAGGAGATGTGCAGCAAAAATGAATTGATACAAAAACGTACCATTTTTTTTATTTGTAATCAGACCCCTCTCCTTTGAAATTTATTATCCCACATGATGCGTTTACGTCAAATAAAATTTTAACCCCTAATTTTTTTAGGGTCAGTTATTTAGGGTATTCTTATATTTTTTCTGAGATTGGCTTATTTATGACACATAACAAAAGCGTAAATTTTCAAATTTTTGGACATCAGGTGGTATTACAGACAGACAGACAGAATTTATAAGGATCTTTGTTCATTGCTACGGAGCCTAAACATATAAATTTAAATTTATAAATAAGATAAGCTCTTTATTTACTTAGATGAGCCAATAAAGAGCAGAAAAAGTTATACTAAATTTGAGCAAAAATTGTGTTACTTGGTATATTCTACCCCCTCTTTAGTTTCCACTGCACTTTATCACACACTATAATCAGGCAAGAATATCATAATGAGGCACTTCTTTTGATAGTTACTACCCTTATAAAAAATTAAGAAGGGGAGTAACAATCCAAAGAAGGTGTGTGGAATATTCTTTAGACTGTTATTCCCCTTATAAAAACAGAAGTGTGATATTCCTTTGTCTTAAAGTACATTAGACTAAACATCCCTTTGTCTCAATATAGTTTCATTTATTAGTTTTTATATTAGTTTTATGTATTTATTAGTTTCATTTATTAGTTTTTATATTAGTTTTTTGTATTTATTAGTTTCATTTATTAGTTTTTATATTAGTTTTATGTATTTATTAGTTTCATTTATTAGTTTCATTTATTTAGTTTCATTTATATTCTTAAAAAACAAAACAAAACACAGAGGAGTAACAATCTAAAGAAGTAAAAATAATTAATGGACCGAAATATAATGGCGTCTTCATCTTTTTTTTATAGTCATGTAGTATTTATTGCAATAAAATGTTGTAATGGGGCTCACTTTATTTATATTGTTTTCTCTTGAAGATATTATTGATTAATTGTTGATTATACTTAAATTCCGATTAAATTTGTTTTTAACCAAACAATTATAAACCAACCCCTTTTCATTAAAAAAAAAAAAAAAAAATTAATATTAATGTAATACGTAGCAACAAAAAGTATAAGATAGTTCTATTAAAAAACATTGAAAGACGAAAAAAAAAAAAATAATAATTAAAAAAAAGTAACACAAAAAACAATTAAAATCTGAAATTTAATGAATATAACATTTTTCTCTCCTTCGAGAGTTAAAAAGAACAGCGAGAAAAATTTAAAAAACAAATTAGAATTTAATTAAGACGTGAATTTTTACAGAATTTACTTCTAGAACGTGAATAATTAAAAGAGAGAGAAATATAAAACAATTGTTAATTTTATAAAAATTAGAATATTGTTAGTAAAAATGTATTCATAACGAGTAAAAATGATTTAATAGTTATATATTACTGAACTTAATTACTATATAATAAACTATTTTATGTTGAATAAATAAATTACATTTTAGAGTTGGATTTGCATCTGCTTGATAAAACATATTAAGTATACATTTTATTTTTTTAATATTCTAATATAAAAATTAGGGAAAATTTGTTATTTAAAATATTTTTAGTAATCTAAATTAATGAAAATAGATATACTTTAATAATCTTTTTTTATATTTATAATTTTTTTGTCGATAAATTATTTCTAGAATACATTAATATGAAATGAGACTATTATATTTTAATGTTTAATGCTACACATAATAACAATAACAAAAATATAATAAAAGTATACTTCAAAAAATGTCGACACCTTTTTAAAGTTTAAAGAATTTAAATTCAAATTGGAAAGTTTTTAAAGTTAAATTTAAAAGTCAATAATATATAGGTAAAAGTGAAGATATAAATTTATTTTGAACTATTTAATTTAAGGGTACGAATATCAACTATATGGTTTATAAAGCTGATTTATTAGCAAACCCCCGTGTCATCCATTTCATAATATATATTTGTATATTTTATTTATTTTTTTATTTTATAGTTGTTTTTTTAAATCTATAGTGTTTCATTTGTTTAATTTCAGATTTTTTTAATTATTATTTTCAGTTTTGAAAAGTTATTTTTTTAACTATGTTGGAAGCTTTACTTTCTTATATATTTAATGTTGAATTTAAAATTAATAAAAATTTAGTGTTTAATGTTGAACAATTTTAAACTATTGTTGAAGTTGTATATATATATTTTTTTAACAAAAATTTGTAGTTTTAGATTTTTTTTATTAATATTATCAAATATTTGTACTATTATTATAATCAGATTTTCAAAAATTAAATTTTTTGACTATGTTACAAGTGTTACTTCCTTTAAAATTTAAATTTGATTTTAAAATTTAGGGTTGAAATTTTTAAATTATTGCTATAGTTTTATATATATTTTTTTTACTTAGAAGGATGTATTTTGTTTTTCTTTTTGGAGGGGGAAAGGGGGGTAACGCGAAGTGCTGAAATTTTTTGAAGTTTATCCAAAAACTGAAATGTATATTTAGTTAGTACAAACCTTAGATGCCATGTTACTGTTGTGATGAATGAACTGTAAATGTTGGCTTCAGTAGAGCAAACTGTGTACTTTATACCCCCTAGATTCTGTCGTAAGATCACAAAGCAAGGACGCCAGGGTACCTACCCCCGTACACATGTACCCCGGACCCCCGGTACCAAAGTCTAGCATTGTACCCCCTCTTTGACTTAACCATCTGGACCCTTCCAAGAAAAATAGCCAAACCTACAAAAATCAAAAAAGTGGGAGATCAATCAAAATTTTAACAAAAAATACATTTCAATTTTTATTTTACTTCAAAAATGTTACATAAATACATTTTTTCAACAAGTAATTAAATATTAAGTTAACAATATAGAATAAAATGTAAGATGTACTTTGTTCCTACATAAAAACCTACGTATAAGCTACAAGGACAAAGAAGTCATCAGTACAGAACTTGATTGCTTAGTTCAGTCTTTGATTTGCTCTTGTAGAAATCGGAACAATGTTTGATTAAATCAATTATGTACGATAAAGCAATTGTTTATAATACTTCATTTATAAAAGATTTGAAATTACATTTGTTTAATTTATTTTTCTCATTACTTTATTATTTTGTTAAGATTTAAAAGTTTAAATTTTCTTTTGAATAAACGGTTTTTCAATTATTTTTCAAGATGGGGGAAGTTAATTTGTATTTAAAAAAAAAAAAATGTAGAGTAAGGGTCAAAATATAAAATTTAAGAGAATTTGCGGATATATATCTAAAATTTTGGAATTTATATAAGTCGTTGGTTGTTAAAGAATATTATTCAAATAATCGGTTCGAGACAACTCAGACAAACTTTTTCATAGACGAGTTTATAATTGTGTTTTTCAATTATTATTTTTCGGAATTTGGCGTAGTTAATTCAATAAATATTGAACATTTTAATTAAAATTTGTCATTAAAATAATTCCTTCTCGGTATGGAATTGAACCCGGCCTCTCGCTCTTTGCCTTTATATTCTAGCTATTAATTTCTAGATTCCGCCTCAAGGTATGATTTATATGATCATGTATGCAAAATGTTTTACACATCGGCCCACGTGCTCAAACAAACTATACTGACAGACCAAAACATATTAAAAACTACTATTTTGGATTCAAAGGACCTCAAAATGTATAAATCCATTAAAATCGAATTTTGGCGCCATCACAATACTTTCTCACTTTAATATACTATCTATGTACTGAGAAAGAAAAAATAATTACTTCATGTACGCTCGTAAACTAATAATGTTTTAAAATAAATATTTTGATAGACTCAAAAATTTGCAACCGCATAGAACAATATAAAACTTTTATCAGGAACATTAATATAAACTTTTATATAATTAATTAATTATAATAATTATCTAGTTATAATAATACTTTTAATTGTGAATTTATGTTTTACATTGAATACATAGAATTATCTATAAAGTACCAATAGATAAATTTTTTTTATTTAGAAATAAAATATTTTA
>KZ652490.1:85852-103413 GCA_001010745.2 Gerris buenoi | reverse complement strand
AACTACTTTGAAGAACGCTATTTAAAATACTACTTTGAAGAACGCTATTTAAATAACTACTTTGAAGAACGCTATTTAAAATACTACTTTGAAGAACGCTATTTAAATAACTACTTTGAAGAACGCTATTTAAATAACTACTTTGAAGAACGCTATTTAAAAAACTTTTTTGAAGAACGCTATTTAAATAACTACTTTGAAGATCGCTATTTAAAAACTTTTTTGAAGAACGCTTTTTAAATAACTACTTTGAACATCGCAATTTAAAATACTACTTTGAAGAACGCTATTTAAAATACTACTTCGGAGAACGCTATTTAAACTTCTCATTTTATTAATGTAGCAGATAAGGAGCAATGAACAAGATTTTTGATATTTAAACTCGATTGAAGACCTTGGTACAAATTATTTTATTTGTTATTAGAATTTCAATACCAGATGAAATAGTCTGTCAATAGTGAGGCACATATAGCTTTCTTAGCGACTTATTTTGAATACTTTAATGATTTTATGTTATTACAACCTATTATTTTCAAATTAATTTAATTTTCCCAGGCTGGATTTGTAAGTAAATCATTATTGTTAATTATGTTCAAAGTTTTTGTAAATAATTGGATTCAAATTCAAAACTGGTTTTTGGTTTAATTTATGCCCACCTCAGATTTAAAATTTACAATAAATTAAAAAGAAACTGTGATTACGAATAGACTTAATATTATTTTAAATCTATAGCTAAATTGTATTTGAATTCTTATTTTGTAGAAATTGAAAAAAGGGTTGTTGACTGAAGATTCCTTTATAATAAAGTTCATAATGATTTTGTGATTAACGCATTTTTTCTACACCTCTATACAGCCATCAAATTACTTATCTTCATTTAATTTTCCCTCCGTTTCTTAAATCTATAAAATATCTAGTATCAATTCAGTAAAATTTAAAGAGCGAAAACGGATGAATCATGGTGCATGACTGGACTTTTTTGCATTTCTTTCACATAAATTGTAACCTTGAACTTAAACCGTTATTTTATTGTACATAAAAATATAATAATTATAACTTTATAATTAGTATGAATGTTAAACCAAAGTTAAGTTATTATAAACTAATCGGAGTTAAACGAAAAGGATCAGAGGAAAAGTGGTGGGAATTTCCTATTTTGTGGAAAAAGTAGGGGAGTTAGTATCCGAGTTGAAACCGATGTCAAAATGAAAAGCGACCAAGTTTTGCAATTAAGCTTGGCTTGAAGAAATCGAAAAAGCCTCAGACCTGCTAGATATTCACTTTCAAAACCCTTTCGAATATATTTAAACTGTGGACCAGAGAGAGTTTTACAGACTTCAAAAACTTGCCTTATCAGAGTACCTAAGGGTTAAGAACAGGGTTATTTAAATCTAAGGGATAACAAGGGTTTAGTCCCGAGAACATGCAACATGTTGTTTTAGTCGAAATTTAACAAAACCCAAGCTATGAACTTATTTCGATAACTAGTTAATCAATAATAATATTTGATAAAGTATTATCTTAATTCAACTCAATCCAAAACCACTAAAATGTATTATCTTGAGATAACGTATTAACTTAATAAAAATAATTTAAGATTATCTTGGTCTTTTTACAACAAATGAATAAACTACTTTGAAGAACGCTATTTAAAATACTACTTTGAAGAATGCTTTTTAAATAACTACTTTGAAGAACTCTATTTAAAATACCACTTTGAAGAACGCTATTTAAAAAACTACTTTGAAGAACGCTATTTAAAATACTACTTTGAAGAACTCTATTTAAAAAACTACTTTGAAGAACGCTATTTAAAATACTACTTTGAAGAACTCTATTTAAAATACTACTTTGAAGAACGCTATTTAAAATACTACTTTGAAGAACGCTATTTAAATAACTACTTTGAAGAACGCTATTTAAAATACTACTTTGAAGAACGCTATTTAAAATACTACTTTGAAGAATGCTTTTTAAATAACTACTTTGAAGAACTCTATTTAAAATACTACTTTGAAGAACGCTATTTAAAATACCACTTTGAAGAACGCTATTTAAAAAACTACTTTGAAGAACACTATTTAAAATACTACTTTGAAGAACTCTATTTAAAATACTAATTTGAAGAACGCTATTTAAAATACCACTTTCAAGAACGCTATTTAAAAAACTACTTTGAAGAACGCTATTTAAAATACTTCTTTGAAGAACGCTATTTAAATAACTACTTTGAAGATCGCTATTTAAAAACTTTTTTGAAGAACGCTTTTTAAATAACTACTTTGAACATCGCTATTTCAAATACTACTTTGAAGAACGCTATTTAAAATACTACTTCGGAGAACGCTATTTAAACTTCTTTTATTAATGCAGCAGATAAGGAGCAATGAACAAGATTTTTGATATTTAAACTCGATTGAAGACCTTGGTACAAATTATTTTATTTGTTATTAGAATTTCAATACCAGATGAAATAGTCTGTCAATAGTGAGGCACATATAGCTTTCTTAGCGACTTATTTTGAATACTTTAATGATTTTATGTTATTACAACCTATTATTTTCAAATTAATTTAATTTTCCCAGGCTGGATTTGTAAGTAAATCATTATTGTTAATTATGTTCAAAGTTTTTGTAAATAATTGGATTCAAATTCAAAACTGGTTTTTGGTTTAATTTATGCCCACCTCAGATTTAAAATTTACAATAAATTAAAAAGAAACTGTGATTACGAATAGACTTAATATTATTTTAAATCTATAGCTAAATTGTATTTGAATTCTTATTTTGTAGAAATTGAAAAAAGGGTTGTTGACTGAAGATTCCTTTATAATAAAGTTCATAATGATTTTGTGATTAACGCATTTTTTTCTACACCTCTATACAGCCATCAAATTACTTATCTTCATTTAATTTTCCCTCCGTTTCTTAAATCTATAAAATATCTAGTGTCAATTCAGTAAAATTTAAAGAGCGAAAACGGATGAAATTAATAAGGGGCCGTCTGCCTACTTTCCACAATCCACCCAAATTTTGAATAAAAATCAGATGAGTGCTTTTAACTATTTTGGTGTAAAGTGTAAATAAACAAAAATGTTTGTGAGCATGTGGAAGAGAAACAAATGAGCACAGAAAGTTTAAGCTTAAATGGAACCAATAATAATTATAAATTATAACCTACCATCTAAAATGCGTCAAAATCGGACGAGTAATTATAATATATTATGTTGGTCCGCAAAATTTGAGCGACAGGCCGACAGACAGACAGACAGACAGACAGACAGACAGACAGACACAGACACGGAACCAAAAATGTTCCCTGATGTCTGAAACAGATTTCTGTCTTGGCATTTTTGAAATTGGAGACATAAAATATTTTCCTTCTTCAAAACAATCACATAGCTTCCTTCACCTTTGGTAAGCTCAGATGTAATAGTACATTACGCGTCGAGTGCGGAAAGTAGCATTTTGCATGCGAGTGTGGAGTTTGCACCCGAGTGACAGCGAGGGTAGTAAAACCACACGAGCAATGCAAAATGCCGTTTCCGCATCGGTTGCGTACCGTACTTTATCTACGATTCTATAGATTTTTAATAATAAATACTGAAAATAATAATAAACTTCCTGTATGTAAGTTCGTATTTCTCTTTCGATAAATATGACATTAATTCATTAGTTGTATATTGTGGCGAATTAATTATTTAGGGAGGCGTATTATTCTCTTCATATTCGTCATAATCACTTAAATCACGCATTGATTTTCACAAAAAAAAACTCGACATAAAAAGTAACTTTTATTAAACAAACAGCAAGTTAGTTTTGATAAATGTAAACGAACTCGCTAATCGTGCGTAAAGATAAAGAATTATTCTTCTTCTTTACCGCCCTGAGGCGAAAGAAAGAGAGAAATTCTTCAGAATTATAAGACGCGCATGTGCAACGAATTTATTGTTCGTAACAATCGTAGATAAAATAAATTTACATGCACCTAAATTTGCATGTAAATTTTGCATTGTTATGTTTAAGTTTTTTCTCCACAAAACTTTGTACAAGGGGGAAAGGTGGATGATTGCGTGATGGATACCATAAGCCAATACAGGAGCTTAAGAAGTCAAGCAAGCAAAATACAGGTAACAAACGAGCTTGTATAACAAATCTGAATCCGCTGACACAAAAAACACACTTTGCAGCTTATAATCAAATTTAAGATGTATTTGCCCTTTAGTAGCTTTTGATATAAAATAGGAGATTTGACGTCACACGGCGGTCAGTTCCAACACTGTGGTCATTAGATAGCTTAAGCTTCAACCTTTTTTAAACGAAACCCGAATAAGATGATATTATAATCAGGATACAAGTGGACCTTGATCCAGAAAATGCCCAAATCCTTAGAGATGTGCCAACGCCGAGCAGTCTCGCCTTGATACGGGGCATTGATATGTCCACCATATCCGATGACACTTTGATATCCGAGATCTAACGGCAACCTGTGACTAATTATGCGTAACAAGTTATAAGCTAATGTGTTGTATAATGTTTTCAGTGCATATATTAAAAAAAAGACACACTAGCCATTTGTTTTCAGTTAATTTTTTTTATCGGCTAAAGTTAATAATAGTAAGGGTAACTGCAGCCATTTCAAATAATTATTTTAATTGGAATACGTGGGTTTTAATTACTTCAAGTGATTTTGTTGCTAATGCAGCTTCGGCCAACTTTTGTAAAGCCAATCCAGCATTTGCTAGTTTGAATGAGAAAACCGCAGAAAATCTCAAATCAGGTTGGCCGAATTCGAATCCTGAAATCTGAGGTTTGAAAACCTCAAATTTGGCAATTTATAAATTTTTATTCTTTAAGTGCAGTAAATAGTTATGGTTTATAATTCATATTTTTTGTGAATTTTATAGTGTTCTTTAATTTTTTCAATTTTTTTTTTGACAATAATATTTATATATTTTTTTTTTTTTTTTTTTTTTTGGTATGGATGTAACTTCTTCTATGTTTAATTGAGAATATTAGTTTTTTCTATCTTCTTGATTTCCAGTAGGTTCATTCAGTAAGAATGTGCTGGCCATTATTTTCTTTTGTTGGGCAGCAGACACAAATAGGTGAATCTCTTAATCCAATCGTAACTAACAGTATATAATTGAACCCTTCTCAGTGGCATAGCAAAGATCCTTGGGGGCCCCCAGCACAAAATTTTGGTTCCCCTTCGCCTAAGAAAATTGATGAGGGGGAAAAAAACGGACTTGCGTTGACAACTTGCAGTGTCCATCATGCATTTATTGTTTTATAAGGATGTATAACAACTTGCAATGTCGGTAATTTATGTATTTTGGAATGAAGTTCCTTATGGCACGTTTTGGAGGAAGTCCACCCAGGCCGAAAAAACTACCAAAATAACCGTCACGCAAATTCCGTCATGCATTCTACAGATGACGATAACTTGAGTAAAAGATCACCGAGTTAGATGAAATTTGGTACACATGTTCATTTTACCAGTGCCCAGGCTGAGTTCGTCGGAAAACGTTTTCCNGACAAAGTAGTAGCAGTGTGATTTTATAATTTATATTTAATGAAAAATGTAAGGAACTTCGTTCCTACCGGGTGTCCCGCGACACCACATGTATTTTTTTAAATTTTTTTTAAATTTTTTTTTAAAGGGTGTTAGACATCTTGCAGTGTCGTTAATTTATGTATTTATTATTTTACAAGGTTGCTTGACAACTAGCAGCATCGTTAATGTATTGTTCTACGAGGGTGCTTGACAACATGCAGTGTCTTTTAAAATCATATAAAATTACTGAAATCTTAATATTAAATGTTTAATAACTTAATCATTCTTTTTAATAAGAAAAAATGTATTAACATTTCTAATAGCAAATATATTTTAAAAGAGAGAAGGTAAAAAGAAAAGATGTGGGTAGTATAATATATTATTAGAGGGTATAATAATTCTTTGCGTCCAGATATAGATAACTAAGTGTTAAGACGAGTTGATGGCCTCGACATTGCATGGAGCATTACATCGCTACCCTACTAACCTCGAGATAAATAATCTTTTTATTCCAAATGCCCGAACCCTTGCATCAATTCCTCCCTCTTTTATGTAACTCCTTGTTCGAACCATGTAATATTCTCTATATAGCACATTACTTCGGCCGTTTATTATTTAATAGATAGAACTCTCAAGTGAAATAAAAGTTGCGAGAACAAGAAAGCAAATTAAAAAAAAAAATGAACTAATAAATGTACATGCCATTAAATTCAACATGATATTAAATTTTCGTTTCTCTCTTTTTTAATCATAAAATAGAAGTGAAGAATTATAAAGCATGGAATATTGTTAAATTTGTTCATTTATTAGGGGAAAAAGAGTTTCATAAGTTTAGTCTTTTATTAATTCTTTTTATAAGACCGTTAACACAAAGTTTGTTTTAATTCGCTTGCAATGTAAAGCAAAATTAAAGCTTTTGTTTCGAAATAACACAAAGTTATTACCTAGACAAAATTGCTTAATATCGAAGGAGGTGTTAAACAGCTTTAATGTCATTAGCTAATGTTAAATTAAATGCATTACATTTAAATTAAGTGAGCAAACAAACTAAGTTACATAAAAGAATTGATACCTATAAAACAATCGGTTCGACACAACTCAGAGTTCATAATTACTTAGCCCAGTGTTTGCCATTTATTTATTTTCGTAGATACATTTAATTATTATTATGAACAATTCATTAAAATGTATCATAAAAATTACTTCTCCGCGGCTGGGAATCGAACCCGAACTCTATCCATTTGCAATTAAAAGTATTTTCTCGGAAACTAGGTTTTTCCGGGAAAACCGCTTAATGGAATACTTTTTAGATTTTTTTTTAATCAAAATCGTCTGAACCGCTTTCGATTTTTTTTCCTTTTATCAGAGTTTTTAGGGGTAACTCCCCCAAATTTGGAGCTAAAATTCATTTCTCGATTTCGCCAAGGGGTATGATTGTTTTATTAACATTTTTGCCAAATTTCGTCAAAATCGGTCCATTAGTTTAGACGATGATAATAACCATAAACTCATTAAAGCATACGAAANTTGTAGTAGTAGTATATGACATAGTAGTAGCAGTGTGATTTTAGTAGTAGCAGTAGTATATTGTAGTAGTAGTGTATGACATAGTAGTAGCAGTGTGATTTTATAATTTATATTTAATGAAAAATGTAAGGAACTTCGTTCCTACCGGGTGTCCCGCGACACCACATGTATTTTTTTAAATTTTTTTTAAATTTTTTTTTAAAGGGTGTTAGACATCTTGCAGTGTCGTTAATTTATGTATTTATTATTTTACAAGGTTGCTTGACAACTAGCAGCATCGTTAATGTATTGTTCTACGAGGGTGTTTGACAACATGCAGTGTCTTTTAAAATCATATAAAATTACTGAAATCTTAATATTAAATGTTTAATAACTTAATCATTCTTTTTAATAAGAAAAAATGTATTAACATTTCTAATAGCAAATATATTTTAAAAGAGAGAAGGTAAAAAGAAAAGATGTGGGTAGTATAATATATTATTAGAGGGTATAATAATTCTTTGCGTCCAGATATAGATAACTAAGTGTTAAGACGAGTTGATGGCCTCGACATTGCATGGAGCATTACATCGCTACCCTACTAACCTCGAGATAAATAATCTTTTTATTCCAAATGCCCGAACCCTTGCATCAATTCCTCCCTCTTTTATGTAACTCCTTGTTCGAACCATGTAATATTCTCTATATAGCACATTACTTCGGCCGTTTATTATTTAATAGATAGAACTCTCAAGTGAAATAAAAGTTGCGAGAACAAGAAAGCAAATTAAAAAAAAAAATGAACTAATAAATGTACATGCCATTAAATTCAACATGATATTAAATTTTCGTTTCTCTCTTTTTTAATCATAAAATAGAAGTGAAGAATTATAAAGCATGGAATATTGTTAAATTTGTTCATTTATTAGGGGAAAAAGAGTTTCATAAGTTTAGTCTTTTATTAATTCTTTTTATAAGACCGTTAACACAAAGTTTGTTTTAATTCGCTTGCAATGTAAAGCAAAATTAAAGCTTTTGTTTCGAAATAACACAAAGTTATTACCTAGACAAAATTGCTTAATATCGAAGGAGGTGTTAAACAGCTTTAATGTCATAAGCTAATGTTAAATTAAATGCATTACATTTAAATTAAGTGAGCAAACAAACTAAGTTACATAAAAGAATTGATACCTATAAAACAATCGGTTCGACACAACTCAGAGTTCATAATTACTTAGCCCAGTGTTTGCCATTTATTTATTTTCGTAGATACATTTAATTATTATTATGAACAATTCATTAAAATGTATCATAAAAATTACTTCTCCGCGGCTGGGAATCGAACCCGAACTCTATCCATTTGCAATTAAAAGTATTTTCTCGGAAACTAGGTTTTTCCGGGAAAACCGCTTAATGGAATACTTTTTAGATTTTTTTTTAATCAAAATCGTCTGAACCGCTTTCGATTTTTTTTCCTTTTATCAGAGTTTTTAGGGGTAACTCCCCCAAATTTGGAGCTAAAATTCATTTCTCGATTTCGCCAAGAGGTATGATTGTTTTATTAACATTTTTGCCAAATTTCGTCAAAATCGGTCCATTAGTTTAGACGATGATAATAACCATAAACTCATTAAAGCATACGAAATAGGACGCTAGGGAGTGTGCCCCATTATTGGCAGATAATTTCTTTTACAGGTGATAAACCATAGATAATGCAATTCTACGAAGAATAACATATTATGGACCTTCAATAAAATGTATTATTACAACCCGGTTCAAAGCTTTTTCATACTTGACTTATCTAATACGTTTACAATAGTTCGCCCTTAATATCCATTAGTTCAACGGGCGACCTTGACATTATATTAACCATCGTAGATTTATTCTCTTCACAGAATCCATTGTATAATGTTTCCTGTCTGGGTATTAATAACAACATTGTCTTTTGGACTCTATTGAATCTTTTCTTGCCTTTTTTAACTCTCTAATTTGTCTACTCCTTGAACACTGATTGCCGGTTTGAAATGATAACGGTCAGATCAAAAAACCAAACGGCATTTAGCGAGAACATGCTTCCTGGTGCGTGACTCTTACTGAATTGAAACTTTTGCTTTAAAAGAAAAATTTATTTAAAAAAGTAGGATTATATCTGAAGGTTGGAAGCCTTCGTATGCATCTGCGGAATAACTTCATTTCCGGTTAATTTACTCTACAGTAAAATTACTGTCATTTGCAAAGGAGACATTTCCTCGAATGACATTCAATTTTTGAAATAATTGATCTAATTTCTAGTCTAGAAATTTTTAATACAAATAGTTTCTATGTTTATACCAAGATTTTATTATTAAAAGTTTATAACTTCAAGCATATATAAATTTAATAGAACAATATTATCAATATAAATAAATATATACAAACATTTTTATTTTATTTTTATTTATTTATTTTAATTTAGAAAGCAGGATAAAGCAACACCCGATATAGAAGCAAAAAATGGAAAAACAGCCTTAGCTATTCATACAGCAAATCGAAATCTGCAAATTAATTGACAGTATCGAAATAATTGATATGGAAAAAACGATTTAGAAAGGAAGGTTCAATAATGGTTTCACCTTAATTACCTCAAGTATTTACCAGATTATATGTTTTTGTGTTGTTTTAGTGGTATTAATTGTTAAATCTTACGTGTGAAAGGAGGAAAATATAGTTACATGATTTGTAAAATAATTGACGAAACCAAATTCGGTCAACAAATGGGACTAAACTATACAAAGTTTCTTCTTGTTTGTTCCTGTCCATTAATTATTGTCATATTCAATAATTATCAGCATTCTTTTAAAATAAAAATATATTAAAAAATCGTTCTATAATTCAATCTCAATCAAATCAGTCTCATATACAATCTACGTTGAAATGGTGTATTGAAAACGATCTCTACACGGTTATTGTTTTTATCTGTTTAAATGTCTGTTTACATAATAGTATTGAGTTGATACTTGGAAATATTTTTATGTTATATAAACAGCTGATTTCAATTCATGATAATTATGGCGGCAGTGAATGAAAGTTACGTTTGTACGGTCAATGTGTCATGTTATCCAGGGAAGAAAAGCGTCACAACACCTGACGCCGCGTCCCCCCCCCCCACGTGTTCAGCGTCAAGTCTGAACTGTCCTATTGACAGCCATACACTTGAAGACAGTAATCAGTCCAAAAGACGCAACTAAAAGACACTCTTGTGATCCGGGCCTGAGGGAACATTTTTGTTTTAGTAAGTCCCGAATTAAAATAACTACTGAAGTAGACACCATTCAACACCAGACGCTATAGTGGTCTGTTCTTGCATATCAAGGTGCCGACCAACATGACCTCCTTCGTCTACACTGTCATAATTGCTATGACTGTGTCAGTGTCAGTCATAATTGCCATGACTCATGACTGTGTCAGTCATAATTGCCTTCTATCCTGGTCATGAATTAGTTCGTTTACTTTACCTCCATTAAATATGTCCTTTGCAAATATTAAACTACGAAGTCTAAATAAATTAATATAATGAAATAATTATTATACTTATAAATTGGCATTTAAACTTCCTGCTCTAATTTTGTCCATTAAGTATTTTTAAATTCTTTTATTAGGAGTTGAATATCTTCCTGAAATCCACAGCTAACACTGATAGCTCCAGCGCTATCAGAGTGGGAAGGTTACCTAAGATTACCGTGTATATTAATTCTCAAAAAAATCTAGTCTTTTAAAAATATACCATAACTATGATAACTCGTAGTTTTAACTGTTGAATTATTAATATTTGTTTTGGCTTTTGTTGATAAATGTTGTTTATAAAGTATTAACCTACACATAGTTTTTTAAAAAATCAAAAGATAATGAAGAAGGTTATAATGATAAGAAAATTATCAAATGGATGATGATTCAAAGTAGGTATTTTAGCATTTTAAAAAACTAGATCAATAGATACTAAATAAACAATACTGTGTTGCCTACGGACTCCACTGTGTGCTGACTAGCACACACTTGACCTGTTTATTCTAAACTAAAATTATGACATAAATTAGTTTCCATTCAAGCAGGGCTGAACCCAAAAATGAAATTTCAATTAAAAAAGTTTAGTCTTTTTCACCTTTCCATGCCTTTTCCTTTTGCTTTTGATCCGGGGATACACACTTTGTAGGTGTAGGTATAAGAGAAAATTTTGTGCGATTTATGAAAATGAAGCTTTTTAAATATGTAAATAATAAATTGATTGAGTAAGATATAGTTTTGAATTTTTATTTAGTCTTAATATGAATATGATGATATTTTGTCCGCAAGGGGGTCGTATCATTTTTTTCTTTTTGAAAAACAACCCAGACATTTATTTTTACCATGAGTATCGCTGTCTCGCAAATGTAATAATACATTCCCCCCCTCCAGTTTGAAACCATACAAAATGGCCGAGCATAAGAAAATGTAATGTTATCCAGTTACGTTAAGGTTGTGTATTATATTTTTCTCTTATGTATGAAATTTTCTATTACATACACGAAGTTATCTTCCTTCCTACTCTAGACATGATGAGTTTCGTGTCTCGAATAAAATAAACATACTTTCATGCGTTAACATGTCTTACTTTATTTACAGAGACTAATTTTTAAAACAAATACGAAAGTGTACAATTTAGGAGAAAGAAAAAACAAAAAAAAAATGTACCCAGGAGGAACTAGGTAATATTCCATTTTCCAACAAAACAAACATATAAATTGCTTTTAGCACATAAATATTCAAGCTATTTAACAAAAAGGACCAACAAAATTTCCCTGCCATATCAAGATGGAGGCCTTTTAAAAGGGCATAACAATAACATTAAAATATCCTGTCCATAAAATTCTCTATATCCAGCCTATTAAAAATTCAATCCGAGACAACTCTAACAGACTTTATCATTATATGAGTTTATAAAAATGTTATCAACAAAATTATAAAAAAAAATAATTTCTTCTCGGCGGGGAAACGAACCCGGCCTCTCTCTGTCCACGTTTACAGCTATTTTCTCAGAAACCAGATTTTTCGGGAAAACGGCTAATATCGTTAGATTCGTATTTTAATGGACTATATTTTAGATTTTTTTTTTTTTAGAGTTTTCGGGAGCTTGCGCCCCTAAAATTGGAGCTAAAATTAATTTCTTGATTTCGCCTCGGGGTATGATTTTTCTAAACAATTATGCCAAATTTCGTTAAAAACGGCCCAGTAGTTTAGGCTCCACGCGAGTGCATAGACGACAGACAACAGACGACAGAATTTTTTAAAAACCACTTTTTTGGACTCAGTGGACCTCAAAACCAAATGTAAATCCATAAAAATCTCAAAACCGAATTTTTGCGCCATCACAATGCTCTCTTTATATAAGAAACTAAAAATTCACTTGCTCAAAATGGAGCTCAATCACTTCAGTCAAGCTTAAAACAATCTGTCAGTCAATCAAGTATGCTGTAGAAACAAAATATTAAGAAACTAGTTATTTTTACAGATTTCAAAAGCTAGTTGCAGATTAGAAGCAACCTGCACACTCAAAAACTTATAGCAGGGTACTTACGAGACCTGATTATTTCCAACTCCATTGAAATAAATGTTTGCTGCACACCCAGCCACTCAGGAATTTCGGGCAATGAAGCTGCAGACAGAGAAGCAAAATTAGCCTCGAGTGTTTGCTGCTTATATTATAAGTGGGTGGTGTGTGCTAAATTATAGAGAGACCTACCTATAGCAATAATATTAGATTAAGAGTAAATATAAATTGAATTAATTTATATTTGTGTTAGAAAGTAATAATAATTACAAGATATAATTTATATTTGTGTTAGAAAGTAATAATAATTACAAGATATAATTTATATTTGTGTTAGAAAGTAATAATAATTACAAGATATAATTATATTCCATAACTTTAAGTTATGGAACTTTATATTATTAACTTAACTTAACTTTATATTATTAACGTTAAGTCCATAACTTTTTATATACTATGCTTTAACATTTTCTGTTGAATCATATGGAATGTTGATTTATAATATAATTGTCATTGTTGAATACATAATATTAGTGAAAAAAAAGAAAAAATAGTTTCGAATTTATTGAGCTGAGCAAAGCGAAGCTCTTATTCTATACTTTGCATTTTTTCTCATGCATACTCCTCCTTAACGGCAGAACCGATCCGCACAAAATTCGGCACGGTCATAGTGACCAACCACAGGAAGGTATAAATCTGAAATGGTTCACGGGGGTACGGGGTACAAAAGTTGAAATAGTATATACGCCCTTCAAGATCCATGTCGTTGGAAAGCTCTTTCATTTATGAGGGGTCATTCTATTGATGAAATAGAAAAAAATGGAAAAAATAAATAAATATGACAGCTCAATATTGCAAGCATTGCACACCTATTTTACTTCACACAAATGGCAATCATCTAGAGAGCTGATCTTAAACTAATAAAAGGACAAATCTCTATACAACGGATCTTGCCAACACCGAATTTAAACCGTGCCATCAATATGCCCCTATCTAGGGGACGGTTAGAGATGAAAAATGAGTTCAAGCAAAGAAGTAAAGATGCAGAAAAATTAAACCGATACCTAGGACACAAGTGTAAACAGTAAACAAACCTGGTTGTCACATGGCAATTAATTTATTTATTTGTTTACTTTTTCTTTTTCGCTGTCATTCAATTGTCATCTCTTAATAAAAACACAAATTTGAGACCCATCAAAATGAAGATTGTAAATATGGGACATCTCAAAAAAAATACTATAACTTAAGGATTTTTGTAAAGTAACTTACATACAGAAAAATTTGCTAAAAACAAATTAAATTCTGCTAAAGGATGGCTAAAAGTATTAAATTCTGCTGAAGGATGGCTAAAAGTATTAAATTCTGCTGAAGGATGGCTAAAAGTATTAAATTCTGCTGAAGGATGGCTAAAAGTATTAAATTCTGCTGAAGGATGGCTAAAAGTATTAAATTCTGCTGAAGGATGGCTAAAAGTATTAAATTCTGCTGAAGGATGGCTAAAAGTATTAAATTCTGCTGAAGGATGGCTAAAAGTATTAAATTCTGCTGAAGGATGGCTAAAAGTATTAAATTCTGCTGAAGGATGGCTAAAAGTATTAAATTCTGCTGAAGGATGGCTAAAAGTATTAAATTCTGCTGAAGGATGGCTAAAAGTATTAAATTCTGCTGAAGGATGGCTAAAAGTATTAAATTCTGCTGAAGGATGGCTAAAAGTATTAAATTCTGCTGAAGGATGGCTAAAAGTATTAAATTCTGCTGAAGGATGGCTAAAAGTATTAAATTCTGCTGAAGGATGGCTAAAAGTATTAAATTCTGCTGAAGGATGGCTAAAAGTATTAAATTCTGCTGAAGGATGGCTAAAAGTATTAAATTCTGCTGAAGGATGGCTAAAAGTATTAAATTCTGCTGAAGGATGGCTAAAAGTATTAAATTCTGCTGAAGGATGGCTAAAAGTATTAAATTCTGCTGAAGGATGGCTAAAAGTATTAAATTCTGCTGAAGGATGGCTAAAAGTATTAAATTCTGCTGAAGGATGGCTAAAAGTATTAAATTCTGCTGAAGGATGGCTAAAAGTATTAAATTCTGCTGAAGGATGGCTAAAAGTATTAAATTCTGCTGAAGGATGGCTAAAAGTATTAAATTCTGCTGAAGGATGGCTAAAAGTATTAAATTCTGCTGAAGGATGGCTAAAAGTATTAAATTCTGCTGAAGGATGGCTAAAAGTATTAAATTCTGCTGAAGGATGGCTAAAAGTATTAAATTCTGCTGAAGGATGGCTAAAAGTATTAAATTCTGCTGAAGGATGGCTAAAAGTATTAAATTCTGCTGAAGGATGGCTAAAAGTATTAAATTCTGCTGAAGGATGGCTAAAAGTATTAAATTCTGCTGAAGGATGGCTAAAAGTATTAAATTCTGCTGAAGGATGGCTAAAAGTATTAAATTCTGCTGAAGGATGGCTAAAAGTATTAAATTCTGCTGAAGGATGGCTAAAAGTATTAAATTCTGCTGAAGGATGGCTAAAAGTATTAAATTCTGCTGAAGGATGGCTAAAAGTATTAAATTCTGCTGAAGGATGGCTAAAAGTATTAAATTCTGCTGAAGGATGGCTAAAAGTATTAAATTCTGCTGAAGGATGGCTAAAAGTATTAAATTCTGCTGAAGGATGGCTAAAAGTATTAAATTCTGCTGAAGGATGGCTAAAAGTATTAAATTCTGCTGAAGGATGGCTAAAAGTATTAAATTCTGCTGAAGGATGGCTAAAAGTATTAAATTCTGCTGAAGGATGGCTAAAAGTATTAAATTCTGCTGAAGGATGGCTAAAAGTATTAAATTCTGCTGAAGGATGGCTAAAAGTATTAAATTCTGCTGAAGGATGGCTAAAAGTATTAAATTCTGCTGAAGGATGGCTAAAAGTATTAAATTCTGCTGAAGGATGGCTAAAAGTATTAAATTCTGCTGAAGGATGGCTAAAAGTATTAAATTCTGCTGAAGGATGGCTAAAAGTATTAAATTCTGCTGAAGGATGGCTAAAAGTATTAAATTCTGCTGAAGGATGGCTAAAAGTATTAAATTCTGCTGNATTTTGATAATAAGAATAAATATTTTCATGAGTTTTAATAGTGTCCTTTACGTTGAGATATTTTTTTTAAATACTCTATTTTGACTGAGGACACCTTAAACATAGAAGTTTTTTGCAATCAAAATGTAACTTTCGAATTTTGTGTTAAACTTTTACTGTCTGATGTATTTGATGGTAAAAAAAAAATAAATATCTGACCTTTTTGAGGTTCGTTGGTAAAAATAAAAATACCCTTATAATTTCGTTCCTGTCTATCTGTCTTTCTATCACTCTGTACGGTTCCAATAACTTTGGAATCAAAAGAAATAAACAAAAAGAAACTTTTCTGTATTTAAAGATACGTGCACACACAAAAAATATAGCGGACGCACAATATGATCAGCTGTTCAAATTCAAAATTACTGATAACTTATGCCATGCGAAGTAGTTAAGTATATAGCTGAACATGATCTCTAATTTATATTCGTGGAAAACTATAATTTATGTCGAAGAGCAAAAAATGGTCTTGGATTTCCAAAAAATATTTTATAGGAAATTTTATTGCTGTAGGGTCAAAAGCAAAAAAGTGTACGCCTCTTTTGTTATCGACCCCTTCTTGGGTCATTCTCAAGCTAAAAACATAATTTATTATAGAGGCATTAACAAGTTTTACTGTCATTAACAATAAACAATTTAACCTCAAAAGTTATTTAGTTGAAGAAAAAAAAAAACGTTGCAATGACGACATTTTTTGTGATAAGAGTTTTTTGGTAACTAAATAATAACGTTTTGGTTGTAGAGCTAACAATAAAGTTTTACTTAAGGAAAATATACTGCCAATTGATGTGGCACATAGCTTCCTCGCATCCTACCTATCTACTTTTTACTTTTCCCCACTACTAATAGTAGGAAATGTATTGTTTGATTTTATACTTTTGCAAGCCATTATTGTCTAATTGGTTTCATTGTTTCCCTCGTTATTTTTAATCTGTCAAAATAGTTTTTATTTTTTATTCTAATTAAAGTATCAATTTAGCAATAGCTAAAGAGCGCTGACGGTTCAAATTAATCTGGGGCTATCTGCGGGTTACTTTCAATAAAGTATAAAAATTTCATTCAAATCTGATAAGTACTTTTGAAGCTATTATAGGTGTAAATAAATGTATGTTTGTGCGCATTTGGAAGAGAAATAGGCGCAGAAGGGTGAAACTTATATGGGACTAACAATGGGCTAATTATGACCTACCACCTAAATTTCATTAAAATTGAACGAGTAGTTTTTATGATATGGTGGTTCGCAAAAAATTTAACGACAGACCGACAGCCAGACACGGAACCAAAAGGATCCCTGATGTCTCAAACGGATTTCTGCCTTGGAATTTTTGAAATCGGAGACATAATTTTTTTTTGTTCTTTAGAACGATTACATAGCTTCCGTTACCTTCGGTAAGCTCAGAAGCAAAAAATTTTAAAAAATGTTTAGCTCAAATTAAATGTTTTTTTAGTAGTCCAGTCAAATGGTAGTTTGAAGTGGAAAGTTCTGGTGTAATTGTTGTTTGTGGTTTACTTTATGTTTTTTGGGGCACTGAACACGAATCTGAAGTTGTCCAACAAAATTTCCCACGTCAAATATGAGAAATCATCGAAAATCTACTAAAAAAAATATTTTTTATTGGTTTTCAGCTTATAACTTGCAAAACAATCCATTAACGCAAAAAGTGGTCTAGTAGTATACTAAAAAGGAAAATAACCTACAATTTATGTCTATAACATTTATTTGTACGTCGTACGGTTTTCACGCAAATGGTAGTTGAAATATTGGGAAGGCTTGGAGAGTGCTGAAGTGTAAACGGTTGGTGGCCGGACTGCGCTGGCAGT
>KZ652490.1:64709-82693 GCA_001010745.2 Gerris buenoi | reverse complement strand
TCTTATAAGAAAATCGCATTCTGCAGAATGATCACAATGCTTCCTTCCATGAGCCAACCAATGATAGGTAAACATGCAACAACAGCTATCCCACACTATCTTATAAGAAAATCGCATTCTGCAGAATGATCACAATGCTTCCTTCCATGAGCCAACCAATGATAGGTAAACATGCAACAACAGCTATCCCACACTATCTTATAAGAAAATCGCATTCTGCAGAATGATCACAATGCTTCCTTCCATGAGTCAACCGATGGTATGCTCATATGCAAAATCAACTATTTCACATTGTCTTTTAGAAAATAGCATTCTGCAAAATGATCACAATGCTTCCTTCCATGAGTCAACCGATGGTATGCTCAAATGCAAAATCAACTATTTCACATTGTCTTATAGAAAATAGCATTCTGCAAAATGATCACAATGCTTCCTTTTATGAGCCAACCATAAAAAGCTATCCCACATTTGTTTTAGGAGAAAAATTAATTATGCAGAATGATTACAATGCTTCCTTTTATGAGGCAACCATAAAAAGCTATCCCACATTTGTCTTAGGAGAAAATTAAATCCTCCAGAATGATCACAATGTTTCTTTCTAAAAGATTTTATACCTCTGTTGCTTAATTTCTTTCAAACTTAATGTCAATTTAGATACACTTAAACAAGTCTTTAAAGCTATGATATTGAGGCTTTTCCTTAACTTAACTGCTCACTCTGTAATGGAAATAGGTCTGAATGAAATTTCACCGGGTTATACTCTGGCTGGGACAGCCTAATTATTCAGCCTCTTCGATGGCACCTAAAGCTTAAAGCTATTATAACTTATATCCAATTTTACAACTTGATAACTACCTTTATTATTAAAGGTAGAAGTGTTTGTTTAACTATAATACTTTCTTTAAAAAAATAAACTTTATGCTATACCCAAACAATACACTTGTTAATATGGTCAAATAGAAGCTTATGAAATGCATTAAAATATTATTACTATAATGTAATATAAGCTATGTAAAAATGTAACAATACTATTTTCAACTGATGTCTATTTATAGAGTTCTAACGTCATTAGGAAGACACGTGATAATTATAATGGCTGTGAAAGAAGGTTATGTTTCTACAGTCCTGTCAGATTACACAGTAGAGAACATGAAACTGCACATGTCCTACGATCTCAATACAGTAAGGTGTTTACACGTAACTTCAATACGATACAGTTCAGACTTTTGGTAGATATATTGGCCTTGAGATGAACTAGATTAAATACGGTGCGTTTGCATGGAAATTTTTCCATATAAATTCGGTATCTGTCGTATTCAGATCGTTTTAATACATTATGTAAACGTGGCTAAAATATAGACAGTTGTGAAGATTATACCCTCTATAGTAAATAAATAGAAATTTAAAATATATATATGTTGAAAATAAGCTTTTAAACTTAAAAATAAACAATCAAATTTTAAATGAATGCATAAAAAGTTCTATGATAATTAATTCAAGTCGGCNTGACCATATGCTCCTGCCACTAACGCTGACCATATGCTCCTGCCACAGAAACTGACCATATTCTCCTGCCACTGAAACTAACCATATGCTCCTGCCACTAACGCTGACCATATGCTCCTGCCACTAACGCTGACCATATGCTCCTGCCACAGAAACTGACCATATTCTCCTGCCACTGAAACTAACCATATGCTCCTGCCACTAACGCTGACCATATGCTCCTGCCACTAACGCTGACCATATGCTCCTGCCACAGAAACTGACCATATTCTCCTGCCACTGAAACTAACCATATGCTCCTGCCACTAACGCTGACCATATGCTCCTGCCACTAACGCTGACCATATGCTCCTGCCACAGAAACTGACCATATTCTCCTGCCACTGAAACTAACCATATGCTCCTGCCACTAACGCTGACCATATGCTCCTGCCACTAACGCTGACCATATGCTCCTGCCACAGAAACTGACCATATTCTCCTGCCACTGAAACTAACCATATGCTCCTGCCACTAACGCTGACCATATGCTCCTGCCACTAACGCTGACCATATGCTCCTGCCACAGAAACTGACCATATTCTCCTGCCACTGAAACTAACCATATGCTCCTGCCACTAACGCTGACCATATGCTCCTGCCACTAACGCTGACCATATGCTCCTGCCACAGAAACTGACCATATTCTCCTGCCACTGAAACTAACCATATGCTCCTGCCACTAACGCTGACCATATGCTCCTGCCACTAACGCTGACCATATGCTCCTGCCACAGAAACTGACCATATTCTCCTGCCACTGAAACTAACCATATGCTCCTGCCACTAACGCTGACCATATGCTCCTGCCACTAACGCTGACCATATGCTCCTGCCACAGAAACTGACCATATTCTCCTGCCACTGAAACTAACCATATGCTCCTGCCACTAACGCTGACCATATGCTCCTGCCACAGAAACCGACCATATGCTCCTGCCACTGAAACTCACCATAT
Source organism: Gerris buenoi (assembly GCA_001010745.2). NCBI lineage: Eukaryota > Metazoa > Arthropoda > Insecta > Hemiptera > Gerridae > Gerris > Gerris buenoi. Next base: position 80,190 of record KZ652490.1, on the reverse strand, counting down.
GCTCCTGCCACTGAAACTCACCATATGCTCCTGCCACTGAAACTGACCATATGCTCCTACCAATCATGCTGATCATGCTCCTTCCACTCACGATGACCATGCATCTGCCACTCACGCTGCCTGATGCTCCCCTCGTTAATGGATTTTCTTACAAAATTCAAAGGACCGGGTGCAAGTGGTAGGGAGTTTTTTTTATAACACTCTGCCTTTCCTCTTAATTTCCTTGACCCCCTTAGCCGTCAGCAAATATTTCAAAAATTTGAAAAATATTCCGATTTCACTGAAATTTGCACCAAGCTTTTTTTAAGACAGACATTCCCGGTGAATTTCGTTTTGATATCGTTTTGTACGTATGGAGAACGTACGGTATTGGATGTCAATATCAGTTCACTGATGAGTAGACACCGGTTCAATTCTAAGTGAACGTAAAAATTTGGAATATCAAGATTCAAGAGTATGAAAATTGTGATAGATAAAATTCAAACTTTTCACTAACAATGATTATAAAAACGCATTTTATTTACTTTATTTCTTTATTTGCACTTCGAATCAACATAAACTTCTTTAACAACAAGATTTTTAAAAGAAAAAAAGATCTAGCGATAAAAATCTTTTATAAACTTCCGTAGAATTTCTAGAAACTGTAAAATCCTTCGAAAAAAAGGAACTTTATCAGTCCGAGATTTTACTTAAAAAGAAGAATAACTGGGTCGACTTGGTACTTCCAGCTAACACGAGATCTGTCTGCGAAGAAAACAAAAAGACAAGTTTATAAAAAGACCAAATTAAAACTAAATCGACTAAAATTTTGATATGTAATCTTAGCTTAATTTCTCCATGAAGTGCAATAAGAATTAATAATGAAAAACTTATATATTTTAAATTTGTAATTAATCTTGTAACTACTCCTATATGAAAATGATTTTTTTTTTTGTATAATTTATATTAGATGTTTAAAGCTATCTTGAATTTTGTTTCAAAGTTGTTTAACTAGATATGGGGAAAGATAAAAACGAAGGTGGTAGTGGAGGAAAGTCTGCCTGGCCCTCTCTAAAGGTTATTATCCTCTACCTTGACCTTACGCTATCGTATTTTTTCTTACGGTATCGTATTTTTGTTACGCCACCGTAGATTTCTTACTCTACTGTAGTTTCCCTACGGTGGCGTAGTTTTCTTACGCTACCGAAGTTTCTTTACGCTACTGTAGTTTTCTTACGCTACCGAAGTTTCTTTACGCTACTGTAGTTTTCATACGCTACCACAATTTCCTTAGGCTACCGCAGTTTTCATACGCTACCACAATTTCCGCATAGGCTACCGTAGTTTTCATACGCTACCACATATCCATAGGCTACCATAGTTTTCATACGCTACCACAATGTCCATAGGCTACCGCAGTTTTCATACGCTACCACAATGTCCATAGGCTACGGTAGTTTTCATACGCTACCACAATTTCCTTAGGCTACCGCAGTTTTCATACGCTACCACAATGTCCATAGGCTACGTAGTTTTCATACGCTACCACAATTTCCTTAGGCTATCGTAGTTTTCATTTCGTAACTTCCTTCACATTTAATTATTGATAGTGAATTGTTACTTAACCCGTGTATTGGCAACTATATTTGAAATTTATCAGGAGAAGTTTGATTTTAATTATGTGATTGATCTACGAGCAATTTGCTGGTTAAATTTGTGATGTTACTTATGATGATCACGCTGGTAACAGCAAAGCTTGGTAACAGAATTTACATTTTTATAATTTCTCTCACGATGACCATATGCTCCCACCACTGAAACTGACCATATGCTCCTGCCACTGAAACTAACCATATGCTCCTGCCACTAACGCTGACCATATGCTCCTGCCACTAACGCTGACCATATGCTCCTGCCACAGAAACTGACCATATTCTCCTGCCACTGAAACTAACCATATGCTCCTGCCACTAACGCTGACCATATGCTCCTGCCACAGAAACCGACCATATGCTCCTGCCACTGAAACTCACCATATGCTCCTGCCACTGAAACTCACCATATGCTCCTGCCACTGAAACTGACCATATGCTCCTACCAATCATGCTGATCATGCTCCTTCCACTCACGATGACCATGCATCTGCCACTCACGCTGCCTGATGCTCCCCTCGTTAATGGATTTTCTTACAAAATTCAAAGGACCGGGTGCAAGTGGTAGGGAGTTTTTTTTTATAACACTCTGCCTTTCCTCTTAATTTCCTTGACCCCCTTAGCCGTCAGCAAATATTTCAAAAATTTGAAAAATATTCCGATTTCACTGAAATTTGCACCAAGCTTTTTTTAAGACAGACATTCCCGGTGAATTTCGTTTTGATATCGTTTTGTACGTATGGAGAACGTACGGTATTGGATGTCAATATCAGTTCACTGATGAGTAGACACCGGTTCAATTCTAAGTGAACGTAAAAATTTGGAATATCAAGATTCAAGAGTATGAAAATTGTGATAGATAAAATTCAAACTTTTCACTAACAATGATTATAAAAACGCATTTTATTTACTTTATTTCTTTATTTGCACTTCGAATCAACATAAACTTCTTTAACAACAAGATTTTTAAAAGAAAAAAAGATCTAGCGATAAAAATCTTTTATAAACTTCCGTAGAATTTCTAGAAACTGTAAAATCCTTCGAAAAAAAGGAACTTTATCAGTCCGAGATTTTACTTAAAAAGAAGAATAACTGGGTCGACTTGGTACTTCCAGCTAACACGAGATCTGTCTGCGAAGAAAACAAAAAGACAAGTTTATAAAACAAGAAAACAGAAAAGCAAAAGTTTTACAAGAAGAAAGAGAAGTCAAGAACCTGTAAACAAGTTCTTGAAGTCTTCTTGGAATTGCTTAAATCTGCAATCTTAACTTATTTTCTTGTACACAATTCTCCTAAAAGCTCGTTCAAGTTTAACTAAAGTTTTTTATATTTTTTCTAAATGCTTCAAAGTTAATAAACATACTTATATGTATACAAGTATGAATACAAATAAAAACTTTGCAATAGGCTAACTTCTTTATTAATTGAAAATATCAATAAAGAAAGATTTACTCAGGAAGGTAAGTATACATTATAAATAAAAGTACATAGTCAATGTAATATCATATTATATACATATTTATAGTATGTTCAATGATCATATAATATTTATCCTAGAGTAGCGTAATTAATAAAGGTGAATTTAATTGAAAACAAATGACAAAAGGTGTGTCCAAGAGTAGACAAATCACTTAATGAAAATCTAAAAGTAGACATTATCAACAATTAGATGTATCCAGGAGTAGGCTAACTACCCAAGGAGTACCTACCTTGTGTTAATGTTGTTTCTAACATGTTTAACATGATGGTTAGTGGTAGTACCCTTTTTATTTCTAACGTACATGTATCAATGGATCCACTTAAGGGTAAAAATTCAAAAAAAAGAAAAAAAAAGAAAAATGGTAACAGTTTTTTTTTTGTTTTTTTTTTGTTATTAAGTTTTAAAAGATCTGTGATAATGAATTAGTTTATTCATGTTTTTTAAGAATGTTGTTTAAGAGTTACCATTCATAATTTTAATATGATTACACCGTTTTTTCGGGAAGAATAGAGATGACGGGTAATAGATGAAGTTTTGTTATAGTATAATGTAAGACAGAGAACAATGAGTTCTGACATGTACATTAAATATGACTTACCCCAAGGAGTTTTATCTCCGTTGATGAAAAGGCTAGATAATGGCCGGATAGGTCGAAACTTCGCCACCTAAGTAACTGTTTTTATTTATTTATTTTTTTTAAATTTTACCCTTACGTGGATCCATTGATACATATATATTATATATGTTTAACATTTTTTTGTTGTTCTAACCTTGATGCTTCTACGGCATCAAAATAAGTTCCTAAGTCTTAAAGTGGTGTTTTAAAACATTAAAAAAGCTTATTGTCATGCCTATTGTTCCACAGCTAAAAGAAACTTTAAAGATTTTCTTAATATATACGGTTTTAAAGGTTGTTTTAAAACTCAATAACCAAGGTGATTCGGAGTGAACTGCAATTTGATAAAGTGCTCATCATCTATATTAGCTAAATCTAAAGATCCCAAAAACGCCAGCGTCCAAATTACAGCTAATTGGCATTAGCTTCAGCAGCAGCCATCATCAGCATCAGAGTATTACACTCAAGGATAATGTATTCATGGACTCTACATGGATTTCGTGAGGGCATTAAGCCAAAGGCCTCGGGTACTACACAAGCGGTGAGAGGTGGGCGGCAGAGCTGCAGTGTGGTGCGGCTTTCGTTTATGTTTCCATTGAGTACAATGGAAGTAGAGGAGGACTGGCTACGACGAGCTGGAGCGTCTGAGCGAATATTGTCGACGCTTGCCACTCACCACTCAGCCTAGACATGATTTTCGCTCACCGCAGTCTTTTCAGTTCATTAGAAACTCTTGTCAAGTAAACATGGCAGGCAACTAATGGAAAATACCACTCAGCCTGTTATCTTTCGCTCTTATCGTAGCCAGTGCCACTCACCACTCTACCGCTTCGACATTCTGCCGCCTTCTGCTCACCGCTTGTATTGCACCCGAGGCCTTAGTGTGTGCTTGCAATATGTAATCGCACTGGTAAATTTAAGAATATTATCTACTCTATTATTCTATATCTTTCCCTATATATGTTCTACATTATAACCTTAGCAACGCCGCCGATTCAGCCTTCCGATTGGCTTTCAAAGTACACCACTGTTTTTTTTCACTGCTTCTTGGAGATCCGACATCTCTCCCGTTTTTTCCGCTTCACGGTTTTAGAAGTCTCTGCCCAGCCGTACCACTTTCTAATATACTATTGTTTCCCGTAGTTAACTTGGATTGAAAATCTTCTTCAAGTGCCGTTCTTGTAATATCCACCTTTAATCACGATCTTCAAGGGACTGACTCTTCTCTCCATGACCACAGTCCGAAAACAGCAGGTAATATGGTTAACACTAGAATACCTAACATGAGTCTTTTGACTCACTTACGAACTAACATTTAATTATCTAATCCCCCACTAGAGGGAGAGACTCTTCCTGTCAGGAATGCTATCTCCAAACACTTGGCTACCAACCTGCAAAGGGTTGAGATCAGGGCATAACGTACTTCCTCTCTAGCAAAGTTTATGTAAACATCAGTGAGTCAGTTTGACTCATGATAGGTAATACACGCAATTTATTCAGTGAGATGCTGATAATATCGCGTATAATTCACCAAATAATTAAGTTAAATATTGTTATATTTATTCAAATATGTTTCCATTATCTCATTAGCAACTGCTCATAATGATATATTTTTTTTTTTTTTTTTTTTTTTTTTTATTAAATAACTTTATTTCTACAATCCATTTTTACAAAAAAATACACAGCATAACCGTGAGATTGTCTGCTGGAGTAGTGGTTATACCCACAAATAAGGTAAACAAAAAAGCAAACTAGTAAACTTTACAAACAATAACATTTCTAACATGCGATACCAATAAAAAAGAATTAACTAACATAACATAAATTAATAACATAGACATTCAACCCGTGATAAATATAACATAACATGTAAATAAATAATATAAATATGACTTTAAAATTCCTAACATGTGATACCTATAAAAATAATTAAATAACATAACATATATATAAACTCTCAGTAATAACAAATCTCTAAATATCGCATTCATTGGTCTAACATTTCACTAAATAATACTAAATAAATAAGGAACTTCGTTCGAATAATAAATAAATATTACACTAAATATAAATTTTAAATCTTAATAAATGATAATTAATATTCTTTTTAAAACCATTCATACATTATATTACGCCTATACACATCACACATGCATTCATTCACACTTATACATGTAATTATATGAGATTTTTAGTGAGATACGGTTTAAAGAAATTAGTTTTTACCAACTAGTGTCGTAACTAGTTGTACCAACTTGTTTCACTTGATGCATCTTCTCTCTTCACAAACATCCCAGTTGATATTGTTATTGACATTGTCAATGAAAAATGGCACATCCTTCAAAACCACACCACTATACCCAAATTCAAATTTATTGAATGCCTTACATTTTGTTTCAATTATGGTTATTTCTCCTATAAAAATGAATTTTATTCCCAAATATTTGGCACTGCTATGGGTTCTAGCTTAGGACCTATACTTGCTGACCTTGTCCTCACCAAACTCATCCAAATTTCTCTACCAAAATTACCTTTCAATTTACCATTTATTTTTAAATATGTAGATGACATGATTACTGCCATCCCTGAAAATTTAATTCCTGCTGTTATAGACACTTTCAATTCATTTCATCCTCGACTTAAATTTACTTCTGANGATTTATAAAGGTAAACTCACCTTTTACATCTCCTAACGTTCGTCCGTTCAACAGAATACATCATGATATTTGCAACATAATGATATTTGTAATAATAGTCATACAAATCTTGGATTTTTCAGTAAGTGAGTCAAAATGACTCATGTTAGGTAATAAGCGCCTAGTTTGAAAGATAAGTATTCCTTTTTTAATTAAATTACCACAAATTTAAGTTGAATATAGTAATATTTATTCAAATATATTCACTTTACCTTATAAGTAATTGTTAATCAAGATATTTAAAATAATAACCATAAAAATCTTTGATTTTTCAGTAAGTGAGTCAGATTGACTCATGTTAGGTAATAAGCGCCTAGTTTTATAGTTAGGTATTCTAGTGTTAATAATTGGCATCCAGGGCAACTTAGATGCTAAGCCTTATATTATCTATCTTACTATCTTACCTATTTCTATTTGTATTATCCCAGAATTCTTAAGATCAACATAGTTCCCTGCACTCCACACTTTAGTCCAGCGTGCTATTTTGGGACGGAAAGTTTTCTTACCATTAGAATCTCCGCCCAATTCTCCACTAAAGGTTTAGTCATAGAAATAAAGGAGATTGTTCATGTGCGACTGAAAATAGCATTCGTAGGATGCAACTATATATATATATACTATATATATACACATATATACACATATATATACTATTGTTGAGGTATAAGTCCCATGGACAGGCGAGGGTCCACCACACCAGCATATCTATTTTAGAGGCTTCATGCAATTGATTGATGTCTTCATTAAAATAAAGTTTTATTTCATTATTCTTAATTAAGTTAATAAATTGTTCGATCGAAGAATTTATTTATTGCATTATAAACAGTAGAAATAGAGATAAGGAAAAAAGTATTTTTCTAAAGGCCACAAAGTCAGCTTTCAAAATTAAACCTAATTTAGCGGAGATGTATTTATACTTATTATACAATAGATAAAAGCCAGCTTAATACAAACCTTAAAGAAAAAACTTAAGAAGGAAAAGTGTTCTTCAATTTTTGCGGTAAAAAACTCAACAGATCAGAAAATAAGATGGATTCTCTCCTAAGATAAATTAAACAAATTAGTCAGTTTGCGTTAAGAAGACTATTTATATAACTTTCCTCATCAGGAAAATTTTAATTTTTTTTTTTAAAAAAAAGGTTAAATTACGACATGAAAAAGGATGTTATTTGCATCTGATTAAAGTCCTCGATAGTTCATCTTTATACAATGGGTCCTTTATAAAGGGCATTTTTATTTACTTTTAAAATTTCCCTTTTTATGATCTGAAGGTAAAACCGAGTCCTTGATGTTTCCTTTTTTCTTTTCCTTTTTGAATTTTCTTTTACTTTTTTCTACTTTTCTTGTCTCAGATCCTTTAACTTATTTTCAAGAATCCTTTACTTGAAATAAAGAAAGTTGTTTTATTGTGTGAAGTGGTGCGAATTGTGTCGAAGTTAAGTTTTAAGTCCTTCTTTCCATTTATACAAAGAGTCTCTCGCCCTTTTTCTTATCGGTTTAAAGTATAATAAACAGAACAAAGAAAGAAAGAAAAAAAGTTTATATTTAAATGAAAATAATCCTTTTTTAATATTCCCAAGTTTATTATGATATTACTTTTATTATCATTGTTTACTTTTTCTCCTTTATTGCTTCCGAGCTCACAAAAAGTATTAGAAGCTAAGAGATCTTTCTGAAGAACGAAAACTTTTTGTCTCTCCGATTTCAAAAATGCCAAGACAGAAATTCGTTCTTGCGAACTAATCTTTTATATAATCGAGTAGTTAATGTACCGACGACAACGACAACTCACCTCTAAATGATTTATAACGTTAAAAATTGAGGCACCATAAGCTGGTATCGAACCCGGGGCTCCTGGGTGAAAGCCATTTACTTAACCAATTGCGCCACACCTATATAACGAATATCGGAGCACAAAACTTCCTATTTAAATGTTTTAATTTTAATTACCTATAACTGCATAAAACTTACTATTTAAACAGTAAATATCTCTTTAAATATATATTTCAATTATAACTAATTATCTCAGCTCTTTTTCTAAACCGTATTTATTATTCTGCCCGTTACCGCGGGCCTAACGGCTAGTATTATGTAAAAAATAACTAAACGTCCGTTTTAAATGAAATTTTGATGGTAGGTCATGTCATAATTAACTCATTCTTGGTCCCATATAAGTTTAGTCTTTCTGCGCCTATTTGTTTCTCTTTCACATCCACACAAACATGAATTTATTTTCGTCTATATCTTCAAAAGTACTTATCTGATTTGTATGAAACTTTTATAGTTTATCGAAAGTAACCTGCAGATAGTGCCAGGTTAATTTTAACCGTCTCTTTAAAGTTTGCTAAATTAATACTTTAATTCATGTAAAAAATGACTGCTAATTGGTGTGGCATCTAGCTGCCTCGCATCCTATCCACGTACTTTATTGTATGTATTCTTTTACAAGCCATTATTGTCTAATTGGTTATTGGTTCAATTGTTTTCCCCGTTTTTCTAATGTGTCAAAATTGTTTTGATATTTTACAAGAATTAAAGTATCAAATTAGCTGAAGTAGCAATGTAAAAGTTAAAAAACGTGGACAGTTCAAATAAATCTGGGGCTATCTTCGGGTTACTTTTCTATAAACTATAAAAGTTTCATTCAAATCAGATTAGTACTTTTGAAGCTATAGATGTAAATAAATGTATTTTTGTGCGCATGAGGAATAGAAACAATTAGGCGCAGAAGGTTAAAACTTATATGGGACCAACAATGAGCTAATTATGACCTACCTTCCAAAATTCATTAAAATTGAACGTGTAGGTTTTAAGATATAGCGGTTCGCAAAATTAATGGACAGACCGACAGACCGACAGACAAAGATGGAAACAAAAATGATCCCTGATGTCTGATACGGATTTCTGTCTTGGAATTTTTAAAATCGGAGACCTAAAATATGTTTGCTCTTCAGAACGAACACATAGCTCCCGTAGTAAGCTCGGAAAAAAAAATTGGACAGATTAAAAAACGGGGGAAATCAATTAAACATAAAATCAATAAAGTACGTGATAGAATGCGAAGAAGCTATGTGCCACACCAATTGGCAAAGTATTTGGCTGCCTGCCTTTCAGACTGTTAAACATTTTTACGAAGACCTAAAATTTACGAACCAACATCTTTACCTTTTTACGAACCAACATCTTTACCTTTTTACGAATTTACGAACCAACATCTTTACCTTTTTACGAACCAACATCTTTACCTTTTTACGAATCAACATCTTTACCTTTTTACGAACTAACATCTTTACCTTTTTACGAACCATCATCTTTACCTTTTTACGAACGAACATATTTTAAAAACCACCTGTCCTATAATATAAATGAAATTTAGATGTTAAGTCATAATTAGCACTCGCCCATTGTTGTTCCCATATAAGTTTCAGCTTTCTGGGCCTCTCTGATTCTCTTTCACATCTGCACAAACATACATTTATTTGCACCTAAAAACACCAAGTATATTATTTCATTAAGTATTATATTGCATCATTATATAAAGAAAAGCTTATTCTATCAATTCTACTGGGTTAAAAATACCTGAAATTATTGTAATTTCTCTTTGTTGCCGAAATATAAGATAGCTTTTAATAAGGTATTGTCTCCTTTTTACAGAACATATCTCTAGTTATATTATGCCTGTAGGGAATATAATGTAATAATCCCAAATAAAAGTTATACATCCATATTAATTTAAAATATATCATGATTTTTTATCCTGTTTATTACAATATAAGTGGGTCTGCTTTTTTACTATAAAAATAGATGATGAAATTCAAGCGTTAACCTTTTATTTATTCTAGTTCTTAATGTAAGTTTCCTAGAAACCAATTGAGATTTCATAATAAACGAAACATTCACAGTGAAATAAATATTCGTAGTGTTGCTTTACTAGAGTAATATTTTAAGAAATAAATTAGATCAATTTTTCAAAAGTTGTAAATGATCTTGCTAAAAAAAAACCCACTAGAACTATTTTATGGGTTTAAGTAAATCTATGAGATATAGCTGCAGGGTATTGTACACCTTGAGAACTTTCTTTTATCTGGAAGTATAATAAATATTTACAAATGATTACAATGAGTTGTGTTCTGATAGAGCAGTCAACAGTAGCTGGTTATGTAACCTGTATAGAAGTAAGTTTAAACTACTTTTGAACTTCAGAACTATAATTAGAGCAAGCTATACATTTTAATGAATCAAATGAATAAATATAGTTTTTCGAGGGCAAGACAAGTATTATATAGTACATTAAGCGTCGAGTGCGGAAAGTAGCATTTTGCATGCGAGTGTGGAGTTTGCACCCGAGCGACAGCGAGGGTAGTAACACCACACGAGCAATGCAAAATGCCGTTTTCGCACGAGTTGCGTACCGTACTTTATCTACGATTGTTATATTTTAATAATAAATACAGAAATAAAATAAACTTCCTGTATGTAACTTCGTATTTCTCTTGATAAAGATGACATTAATTCATTAGTTGTATTTTGTTAATTCATTATTTTAGAAGGCGTATTATTCTCCTCATATTCGTCATAATCACTAATCACTCATTGATTTTCACAAAAAAACTCGATATAAATAAGCAGTTACTTTTATTAAACAAACATCAAATTAGTTTTGTTGAATGTAAACAAACTCGCTAATCGTGCGTAAAGGTGAAGAATTCTTCTTCTTTACCGCCCTAGGGTGGTANAATAAATAAAATTTATAGTTAATTAATAAATATGGTTATTTATAATACCTAGAGAATCTAAAATAATATTTTCAGCTAGGAGTCTCATAAAATTTCGATCGATGCCGATTTTGTCGAAAAATAGTTCGGTTTTCATTGGTATTGTGCCTCTAGCCCCAAACCAAAGTCCGTAAACTTGGAAATTTCTTTCCCCGTGGGATTCCCGAAACTTTTCCTTGTAGTATTCTATACACTTCTCATATATTTTTATTTTCTCCTGATGAACTAAAACAGCTTGGTCAGGATCGTTACTCTCGTACCTTATTGTAGGGTCAATGATCATAGCAGTTTTGTTATCAGGATGAAAAGCGATGATGTCAAAGTACCTTGGAGAACCTTCTGAATCTATTGCATACACCTCGTCGTAGCAAATATAATTCCTTTCCTTTAGGGCTTCTGAGATTCTATGCTTCACGTTGTGATTGCGCCTAGTCACCAGAAGCATGTTATGAGGGCATTTTCCCAGCACATGTGCTGGAGTTTCTTTCTCCCTGCCACATTTGCAACAGAGGGGCCCGAAACGAAGGTAACGGATGTAATGAGATCGTTCTGAAGAACGAACATACTTTATGTCTCTGATTTGAAAAATTGACAAAATTATTTCAAAAATCCGTTCCACACAAATCTCCGTATCTTAAAGACTTTGTGTCCGAGTATAACAAAATATCAATTTAAATCAAATTATAATTATTATTAACAGCGGGAGACACACAGAGAAAAATAGACTCCAGCGCCGGGACTCGAACCACAGACCTCAATTTTTCCAGGATCACATTATTGTATACTTTTATGACCAATCGTTCAATAATAGGACGCGAGAAAGCTATGTGCCACACTATTTGGTAGGCTACTTAATATTCTATTTAATAATACAAATAAATAAATAAATAAATTATAATAAAAAAAATCAATTATTTAAAAGAAAACCCTTGAAACACAAGTTGTATTTAGTGAACTCTTTTTCACTCGAAATAAAACCAGTTTCTTTCTTTCTAAAGGTCCTGAAAGAGTTGACAACTAAAGAAAGAGTAAAAGGAAAAAAGAAAATCAAAAAGAAACGCATCTGGAAAAAGGTTTAATATCTACACAAACCATGTTAGAGGAAAATAAAAACAAAAAACATACTCTCTGCCCTCATTAGTTTAAGCCTTCTTAAAACACTATAAAAATACAAAATAATTCTCTCAGAAGGTTGAGAACATGCCAAATACACCTTTCAAAGGATAAAAAAGGAAACAGTCTCTAAATCCTTAAAAGAAAGGACATTTCAGACAGGAAAATCACTTTTTTTTCTTGACCAAAAATATATAGGGTGAAAAAGAGGGGTAAAACCCCAACCCTTAAGGGAAAACCCCAACCCTTAATACCCTACACGAGAAAAATGCCACCTTTCAAACGCCCACCACCAATCCTAAATTTCTTGTGACACCAAAACAAATTTAAAACGTTCCTTTAGTCGTTTTAGTGTGGTACTCAACACACACACACACACACACACATATAATATTAATTTTTCATTTTAATAAATTACCTACTTTAAATCTTTTTTTATGGTTTCGTTCTTGTATCTTTGTTCACTTGTCCTTCCTATCACTTTGTACGGTTCTAATAACTTATGAATTAAAAGAGAACTTTGCCAAACATCAAACGCTGCCGTATTAAAGATCGTTTTGACGCCCACACAGGAAAAATATAGCTGACTTCAAATAATCAGGTATTCAAATTCAAAATGGAGGATAATTCGTGTTCTTTGTTTTAAAATTCTGAGTGGGGTATAAAATGACGATAAAGGGCTGTTTCACACTACACGGTTTTCTCCGCACGGCAAAAAACCGTACACGGCAAAAATCTGAATGGCAGGCTTTCACACTACACGGTTTTCGCCGTACGGCAAAAAACCGTACACGGCAAAAATCTGAATTGGCAGGCTTTCACACTATTCGCTTTGTCCACGGCTTTTTTTCAATCAGAATGTTTTTAATAGTGTAGTGAAGTGCTGAGTAATGAACCGTAAACAAATTATTTCCTTATGGATGTATTATCGCCGCAAAAAGAGAAGACAGTGCAAACGCCGAACGTGGGTGCATCCTATAAATCAAAAGAGAGATAAAGTAGGCTTATTTCTTAGATACTTTTAGAAAGTTTGTTTTTGGGTCATTAAGGTGAGTAAAATTAAGAAATTAGTTCATTTGAAAATAACCTTATATTTCACCTTCACGGAAATAATCATACCTAAAATATATATATATATGTTTTTTTTTACATTTCTGAAAGCTCGGAAGCCACAAAACTAGAATAGAATTATTAGAATAGTAAAAAGAAGAAAATTACAAAAAACAAAAGAGTTTAGTCTTAATATGACTGAAGGGATTTTCTTTTAACGTTATCATATTTTCCAAGCAGGTGACACAAAATAAATTGGGGTTTAAAATGTGGGCGTTCAAAAGACGAGAGTTCCTCTCACGTAGGATTTTAGGATTGAGATTTTATTTAGATTTGTTTCCCCCTTCTTTTCATATTTTTTGTCAGGGCAAAAGGAATATTCATACTTTGAAATTTTTCCATTTATTCAAAAAGTTAGATCTGTGTCTTTTTTTTATTTCTAGCAGATATTTTTTTCTCTGTGTTTCTCGAAATCTGACGAAATGATTTGTTTTCATATATTTAATACAGTGTTGAAAAGTAAAAAAAAAATAAAATTGTTTTTATAACACATTTTTATGTAGTTTGTTTCAATGTTTGTTTTTCGAGAGACTTCTTTCAAAGAGACTTTTCAAGGAGTAACACTTTTATGGTACTTTTTTGCTTTTGGATTTTCAACTCTTTTCATGAAACTTCTACTCTTTTCATCTCTCAAATACTTAATTTTGAAATTTTAATATGAATATGGTTTTAGCACTGGAGAACAGAAAATAAATTTCCCTCACGTAAAAAAACCACGTGAAAAATGTGACGCTTTGAAACATCGTGCTTGGATTTAACAGGAGGCAGATAAGTTTTCATTTATAGTACAATATTTTGACGATAGGTAGGCTGAAGTTTTAATAAACGACATGCATAATTGCATGACGCTCATAAATACCGTACCAGGAAGTTAGAATGTAATAGAAGGTAGATTAGTTGTTACTTTTCTAACTTGAATAGTACCTACTAGATTTCGCTGATAGAAGTTCTTCATTTTATATAAAATGATATCAGTCCTCCTAGCGGACAAAATTATAATCAAAATGGATCAGTGTTTTATCATTTCTTACCTTTGAGATGCATCTACTATATCAATTAGACAATTAATACTGGTTTTATCTACTTCATGGAATAACATTGAAATATTATTATGTGGATTCACTGCCCACAAACATTATTCATGATTCAAGATTTATTTTAAGATTTTGAATCCAGCAATGCATTTTCAACTTGTGTAATATGATATATTAAATTTTGAAACGAAGAGTTTTATCTATAGTAGAACTTAAAACTATATAAATTAATGTTTGCTTCCGTTTAGAATCTGCTTCAAGTTTTGGGAGCAACGATCTAATAGTCCTGGAGATAGCATGCATAAAAGTGTCTGACTAACATCAAGCTGGAATTTTGTGTATAAGTAAATTTTTTTGGTGCCTTTTAAGAATATATGGTCGGCTAAGTTCATCTGCGGGACATAGCTTGGCAATGGGCATTTGAAAAAGATGATCCGATGGAGAACGGGGTCTTTTCTGTTAACCCCCCCATCCCCCAATCTTCTGGGCGCTTTCAGTATTCCAGGGGCATTTCAGTATTCCACAACTGTCTAGTGTACAAGAAGCTGAAAAACTACTCACTAGGTTGAGAACCTTATTATTTATCGGTATATATATGTAGGTATATATATATATTATGTACTTTTTCTGATCTCTGTCCAATACAATACAATACTGAAAAAAAATCCTTATGTTGCACTCTTTACCTTTTATGGAGTATTTCAATTTTCCACAACTATCTACTATACAATAGGGTGAAAAACCACTCTCTAGGTTGAGAACGTTATTATTTATCGATATACATATATAACTACTTTTTCCGACCTCTGTCCAATACAATAAAATACTGATAAAATGTCCTTATTATTTATTGAAATAACCAATTGAAACAATTTTTTGGAACTTTGTCACCAAAACAATGAAGTGTAGATATTGTTAGGGTTTCGTTAGTAAAACCAAAAAAAAAGATACCCTTATAGTTTCGTTCCTGTGTCCGTCTGTCACTCTGTACGGTTCCAATAACTTTTGAACCAAAAGAGATAAAAG
>KZ652490.1:53296-64108 GCA_001010745.2 Gerris buenoi | reverse complement strand
GTCTATAAGATTAGAGTTGGCACAATCGAAGGCGGGAAACAACAAACGTGGAGGTAGTTTTGGGGTTATAAAAAGGGAAAATCGGTGTTGCTATGTTATATTTTTTTGTGGAACAGGGGTAGAGTAGAGCATTTTTTTTCTGAAGTTGCATTCAACATGGGGGACGAATAAAATCGTTTTCCTCAAAATTTTCCCGCCTTTTGATTGTGCCAACTCTAATCTTATAGACTGTAATAGATATTGAGAAAAATTGTTAATTACGACTCGTTTATAGTTATAGAGGATGACTGTTGTACAGAGGGATTATTATGTTATCAGAAGTTTAACAACTCTTATAGAAATGGTTTTCCAATCAGGCATTGAATAAATTTAATAAAAATAACTAAATTTAAATTGGATAAATTCAAATTAAAAGAATTTTAGATTCAATAATTTTTAAAACAATAATAATGTCTGTTAAGATGGGATTTTCTGAAACGTGATCTATAAGATAGGAAATGGGGACAAAGTAATCGAAAAGATGGAGAAGTAAGTCAAGACCAATATTCTTAAGTTAGCGAGTTAACACTTGGCAAAGCTCTTCTTGGGATATAAGCGCATACTCGTGTAATATATTAATAAAAGATAATTCCCATTTCAACCCAAGGCTCCGATAAGACAACGGGGAGGGGGGAGGAGAGAGAAAGAGGTGGGTTTTACAGAAGACGCCTGTCTTTTTTTCCTGGAAGTTTAACTTTTATAAGTTTTTCCCCCCATAGTTCGAGTCAATACATTAATTTCAATTAAATGCTAATTAGAGATATTACCAAATTATTGTAACCTTGAGGAGGGACTCTGACGCATCTAACTGTTCTCGCTTAGTAAACTAACAGTAATGTTACTAAACAAAAAAATACAATACTCGCAATAAGTAGCGAAGTACAGGTACAGCTAGTATTTTATAAAAAAACAAAAAAAAACAAAAAAAAAACAAATACGTTTGGTATCGTGGGACACCCGTTAGGAAAGAATTTCCTAACGGCTTTTTATTAAATATAAATTTAAAATCATACTGCTAAGTATACGATAGTAACAACTTATACCATACATGTTGGAGTAAGAAAAGAGACAAAATTAAAAGTATCTAACTATTTTCGTAATTACTGTCTATAAGATTAGAGTTGGCACAATCGAAGGCGGGAAACAACAAACGTGGAGGTAGTTTTGGGGTTATAAAAAGGGAAAATCGGTGTTGCTATGTTATATTTTTTTGTGGAACAGGGGTAGAGTAGAGCATTTTTTTTCTGAAGTTGCATTCAACATGGGGGACGAATAAAATCGTTTTCCTCAAAATTTTCCCGCCTTTTGATTGTGCCAACTCTAATCTTATAGACTGTAATAGATATTGAGAAAAATTGTTAATTACGACTCGTTTATAGTTATAGAGGATGACTGTTGTACAGAGGGATTATTATGTTATCAGAAGTTTAACAACTCTTATAGAAATGGTTTTCCAATCAGGCATTGAATAAATTTAATAAAAATAACTAAATTTAAATTGGATAAATTCAAATTAAAAGAATTTTAGATTCAATAATTTTTAAAACAATAATAATGTCTGTTAAGATGGGATTTTCTGAAACGTGATCTATAAGATAGGAAATGGGGACAAAGTAATCGAAAAGATGGAGTAGTAAGCCAAGACCAATATTCTTAAGTTAGCGAGTTAACACTTGGCAAAGCTCTTCTTGGGATATAAGCGCATACTCGTGTAATATATTAATAACAGATAATTCCCATTTCAACCCAACGATCCGATAAGAAAAGGGGGGGGGAGGGAGAGAGAGAGGTGGGTTTTACTGAAGACGCCTGTCTGTTTTTCCCGGAAGTTTAACTCTTAAAAGTTTTTCCCCCCATAGTTGGAGTCAATACATTAATTTCAATTAAATGCTAATTAGAGATATTACCAAATTATTGTAACCATGAGAAGTATAGAAATAAGGGAGAAAGAAGGATATTAGGAACTCAGAAGCATCTAGATGTTCTCGCTTAGTAAAAGAACACTAATGTTTCTAAATAAAAAATACTTTTAAAAACTCACTTAGTAGCGAGGCACGGGAATACAACTAGTATATATATATATATATATATACATGTTGGAGTAAGNTCTTAAAAGTTTTTCCCCCCATAGTTGGAGTCAATACATTAATTTCAATTAAATGCTAATTAGAGATATTACCAAATTATTGTAACCATGAGAAGTATAGAAATAAGGGAGAAAGAAGGATATTAGGAACTCAGAAGCATCTAGATGTTCTCGCTTAGTAAAAGAACACTAATGTTTCTAAATAAAAAATACTTTTAAAAACTCACTTAGTAGCGAGGCACGGGAATAATATATATATATATATAAAATTATCGTGTCACAGGTCCTACTTTCACACATCGTTTTGAAAGCGTTTCGGATCCAATTCAAAACGATTCGCGTTCTTAAAACAAAAAATACAGGTGATCGAAATATTGGTTTTCGATATTTCATAACGGTGACGTCATGAGTAAAACCTTCTTTCTTGTTACCTAATAAGTCCGCATATTTTTACATTTTATTTACAAGTTATTAAAAGTTTTTAAAGGTTCTTTATAGTATAAAATTTTGTTTAACAACGTTTTTGCAGTTTTTAAAAAAAGAAACGGAAGCTCACGAAAGTAAAGAACTTTAAATGTGGAGCAGAGAAAAATAACCTGATATCTCGATCCCCTCCACGACCTGTTCAATCGTTTTGAATTCGATTTCCCGTTCCGATCACGTATTTTTGGTAGAGCGAATCTAAACCGATGCGATCCGTCGATCTCCGTTCGTATACCGTTTTGAACTAGCGGATCGTTTTCAAAACCGTTTCCAAAATGTGTGAACGTAGTAAGTGTTTGTAACTAAACTTCTCTAAAACGGCTTGACCAATTTTTATGTATGTTACTATTTTGTATGTTCGGTAGGTCTGAGAATAGGTCGTATAATAATGTATGATGAATTAAAAAAATGAATGGTGTTTTGTTATTTTGCTGTCATCGTCTTACAGCACTCCATTCCTCTTTCAGTCATTGACCACATCCCCACACACTTACAATCAGTTAGTTATTTTTTATTATCTAACAAAATATTCACGTGAAATAATTGATATAGCATATCAACGTTTGCCGAGTCATCTAGTATCACATAAAAAAAATACGTGTGGTGTCGTGGGACACCCGTTAGGAAAGAATTTCTATACACTTTTCATTAAATATAAATGATAAAATCACACTGCTAAGAATACGATGCTAACTACTTATATATAGTGGAGTTATAAAAGAGACAAAATTAAAGTAATTAACGATTTGTACTGTTAAGCAGAGTTAAGGCAAAATTAATAGAAAATATATCACTTCACTATACAAATACTTCGGAATAAAAGGTTGGAATTTTACACGCCTGAAAAATTTAAACGCCTTTTGAACTAAAAACCAACTTGGTAAAAGCCAGTCATATTAAATGCAGAGAGTACACGTTAAATGTGGTAATTTTTAACATAATTTATTGAGAGTTATAACTAAAAAAGAAAATGTAATTGATAGCATAATAGATCATAGAGTCACTAATTTATACAAACAATTTGACAGTAAATATTATATAAATTAAATATTTCCTTCTCCAAAGGCGAACGCCAAGCCTCCTCAGATCGTCTTGGACATCCTCCTGCCACCTAAGTCTGGGCCACTCTCTTAATCTTTTTCCTCCTGGCCGTCCATCCATCATTATTTTTGGGACTCTATTTTCTCCCATACGCGCAGCATGCCCCAGCCAGCGAATTCTTCCAACCTTCACCACGGATACTAAGTATGGTTCAGGATACAGATTCCGCAACTCTTGGTTTGTTCTTAATCTCCAATAACCATTTAGCTGAACTGGTCCAAATATCTTCCTCAGGATTTTTCTTTCCCATCTTCTAAGTTTATCTTCATCATTCTTTGTAAGCGTCCAAGTCTCAGACCCATAAGTGACTACGGGCCGAACAACACTTTTGTACACAATGAGCTTGGACTTCCTACTGATGTGTTTGGACTTGAAGATCGATTGAAGCGAAAAATAGCTTTTATTCCCGGAAGCAATCCTGGCATCGATTTCGTCGGATGTAGCATTCTCTTCTGTTACTAGAGACCCCAAGTATTTAAAATTTTGGACACGCTCAAAACTATCCTCCCCAATGTTCACTTCATCTTCCCTAATCCCAGCTCTTCTAGAAGATAGCATATATTTTGTTTTTTCGGCATTAACTTTAAGTCCCATCTCACTAGCTGCTTCTCGGAGTGTGACATTGTCCTCTATCAGAGCATTTCTTTGCCGTCCTATTATGTCTATGTCATCGGCAAAAGCTAATCTTTGGGAAATTCTATTATAAATTGTACCACCGCGGTTATTTCCAAGCTTCCGCATAGTATACTCCAGTGCTAGATTGAAGAGAACCGTCGATACTACATCACCTTGCCGCACTCCTTGTCTTATTTCAAATTCTCTAGAGAGTTCACCTTCAACTCTCACACAACTCTTAGAATTTCTGAGTGTCATACTAACCAGCCTTATAAGCTTTTCTGGGATCCTAAATGTTCTCATAGCTTTGTAGAGAGGACGTCTCTTGATGGTATCGTACGCTTGCCTGAAGTCAATAAATAGATGGTGCAAGTCAACATTGTATTTATAGCACTTTTCCAAAGCTTGTCTTATAGCAAATATCTGATCTGTTGTTGATCTTCCACCTCTAAATCCGCATTGGTATTCACCCAGTATTTCTTCTGCTAAAGGGGTTATTCTTGATGAAATGATTCTCGAGAGTGTTTTATATAGAGTATTTAATAATGTTATACCTCTATAGTTACTACATTCCATTTTGTCTCCCTTCTTATGCGAAGGACATATAATACCCATGGACCACTCCGGCATCTCTTCCCTATCCAAACCTCCTGTAACAACTCAGTTACTCTTCCGATCATGTCTGCTCCACCAACCTTCCATAATTCTGCCGGGATGTTATCCTTACCCGGTGACTTGTTTGGTTTAAGCTTATCTAAAGTTGCTTCCACTTCCTCCTTACTGGGTGGGGCACATATATTTGAATTTAGTGGATCTTCATTTCCTTCTGAACAGTCTTGCGCAAATTCCTCCTCTTCTCCCTGCACGACTATCTCCTCTTCTCCTTCTAATAGGTCCTGAAAGTATTCGGCCCATCTATCGAGTTTCCCCTCTTTATTTCCAATTAAATTCCCTTCCTTGTCCTTACAAAGTATAGTACGTGGTTGATATCCTCTCTTTTGCTCTTTAACTCCTTGGTAAAAAGCCCTCACGTTACCTTGTTCCCGTGACAGCTCAAGTTGTTCCAATTTGCCTCTTTCGAAACTTCTCTTCTTCTTCCTACACATTTTATTTGCTTCTCTTCTTTTAATCAGATATTCTTCTCTCCTGCCCCTAGTATCTCTCTGTATCATAAGTTCCCTAGCCCGATTTCTTTGTCTTACTGCTTCGTCACATTCCATATCGTACCACTCATTTTGCTTTTGCCTCTTGATCTTTCCCACTTCCATGTTACCTGCTTCCGTAACTATTTCCTTTAAACATGTCCATTTCCTGTCAATGCTATTCCTTTGCCAGTCCTCTACGCTTTGCTGCAACAATTCTGTGATTTTATCTTTGTAATTATTTCTTGTTCCCTCAATTTTTAGCTTTTCCGTATTAAATCTTTCCACTTTCTTTTGATTTTGGTTTTCTCGCTTTCTATAAG
This sequence comes from Gerris buenoi, assembly GCA_001010745.2. Lineage (NCBI taxonomy): Eukaryota > Metazoa > Arthropoda > Insecta > Hemiptera > Gerridae > Gerris > Gerris buenoi. The sequence continues at coordinate 58,319 of KZ652490.1, read as the reverse complement.
AAGCCAATCTTGCCTTGTACTTTATGCGGACCAGCATGTGATCGGAGTCACAGTCAGCTCCTCTACACGTGTGAACATCTATGATATTTGTCGCGTGCTTTGTATCTATTAGCACGTGGTCAATCTGGTTGCACGTCTTTCCATCTGGCGAACGCCAAGTGGCCTTTTTAATATTCTTGCGTGGGAACTGCGTGCTCCTTACCTTCATCCCTTTACTGATTGCGAGGTCTATAACTCTTGCCTCTTGCACCATTCTCGTTGGTTATATCATGCAGGCTATTCTTCCCAGCTATGTCTTGGTAAATCTCTTCTCTTCCTATTTTGGCATTCATGTCCCCCATAATTAATTTCACATCATTATGGAGAGCTTTTTCATATGTTTCAATAAGTGCGTTATAGAAAGCGTCCTTTTCTTCTTCGTTTGCTTCCTCAGTTGGAGCATAAACTGACATAAGTGACAGATTAAAGAACCTAGCTTTAACTCTGAGCACAGATATTCTATCATTGACAGTGTAAAAGTTTAAAACTGCAGCTCTCCACTTTTACTCCACCAAAAATCCTGTCCCATTCATCCTCCTTTCACCCCGGTCATAAAAGAGCGTATGGCTCCCTCTTGCGGTAACTCCTTCCCCTGGCCATCTTACTTCCTGCAAGGCAGCTATTCCTATTCTATACCTTTCTAGCTCAATTTTCACTTCTCTTAATGCTCCTGGTCTGGCTAGCGACCTTACATTCCACGTAGCAAAGGACATTCGTTGACTCGCCGAGGTCTATTCCGTAAATCCAATCTATCCGAGGCGTTGTTCGGTTTCGTAACAGTTATGTTTTACAAGGTGAGGTCGTTGGCCTTACGCTTAACCCCCAACTTGGAGGACCAGGAGTTTTTCCTCAGAGTGCTCCTCTCTTAGATCAGCTGCTTCCACCACAGCTTATAGACCCTGATCTAGCCTTTGTTTTCTGTCAGAGTTTCTCTCTTAGCCTTTGAGGGTACACCCCATCATGCAAGGCAGCATGTTAGGGTTTTTATCAGAGACCCTCCTCCTAGATTCGTCCGCCCCAATAGCCATTGGGGACATGACCCTCTTCCGCCTACGGACCGTTGACCGGGTGTCGCCTGTAACCCTAGGTAGGGGCCCTAACAGGTTACTATCATCCGGGCCAGATGAAACCTGGTTATTTAGAGAGGTGTTACTCCTCTATCACTCCCCCTTGATCCTGGCTTGTTACAGGCAGAGCCTGGCAACCCTTAGAGGCCCAGGTTGGCGAGGTTACCACATACTTTATTATATTACAAAAATAAACTATTTACATAGCATAAAATAAATAAACATGAATAAAAATGATAAAAGTAAATAATGATAATGAGCTTTCTTATATTAAAGAATAATTAAATTCATGACGAAGTGAAAAGTTTTTGTTGACAAGGAAGAAGCACCACTTTATTTATTTAAATGAAAAAAAGATTTTTAAAAACGCTGATTTCAACACAATTTTCACACACGAAAAAAAAATAAAAACACGTTTTCCCCTCTCAAGCAAAGGACTCTGGAAAAGAAGTTGACGGAACTGAGAAAAAAATAGAATAAAAGGGAGAAAAAAACTCAAAAGAAACTAAAGAAAAGGATGTTTCATGACAAGGGTTGTACCTTTAGGTAGGACAAAGTGAATTCCAAAGGAAAGAAGATGGCGTTTAGAAAGGACCCACTATAAGGACGAAGTCTCCTCGTAACTACCGGAATCAAGTGAGAAAGCAAACACTCTGTCTCAACTCTTAGTTTAAGCCCTTCGCAAGGAAACACTGTAGAAAAATACACAAAATAATTCTCTGGCCGAGTTGAGAACATGCCAAACACACAAACAAAAACATTTAAATGAAAAAAAAAGTAAGAATGAAAGCTCGCAAGGACTTAAAAGATTTTACAAAAGAAATAAAATTATAAAAAAAAATAGAAAACATTGAAAACAAGAATCTCTGTCCAGACTTAGAAACATGTATATGATAAAAAATTATAAATATTTTAAAAGATTGGTTACATCTGAGAATGAAGTTCGCCAAAGGTTTAAATTGAAATAGTTTACCGGATACAAGTTAGACACCGGGCCAGCTGAGAGTCTGAGAGAACCCATGTAATAATTAGTTTAGGGTAAAAAGTGTAATGTAATAGAAATTTTCATAATGAAGGTTAGAAATTCCCTTTTTTTAAGTTTTTGGCAGTATCCATACTAAGGAAAGTTTAAATATTACTTTTATTCAAATTATAATTACTATTTACAACTGGAGACAGACAGAGAAAAATAGTCAGCGCTGTAATTCTATTTCTCTGTCTGTCTCCCGTTGTAAATAGTAATTACTATTTACAAATGGAGACAGACAGAGAAAAATAGTCAGCGCTGTAATTCTATTTCTCTGTCTGTCTCCCGTTGTAAATAGTAATTATAATTTGAATTAAATTAAAAAAAAAACAATTTTGATTAAATGAAATTTAATTCGTTTTTTAATAAAATAATTATACGAGAGTTAACCTACTGATTAATATGTTAGTACTTCTTTAGATTGTTACTCCCATTTTTTTTTTTTAGAATGTCAATGCTGTTGACTAAATAACAATTAAAACAAAGGGATGCTTAGTCCAACGGACTTCGGCGCAAAGGAATTCCAAAATTCTGTTTTCATAAGGGGAGTAACAGTCTAAAAAGTGTCATTATTTTACCTAACTCATAATTTCTAGTGCTCTTCCCTTTTTGCCTCTTTTATTGTATTATACTTTCTTTACATATTATGAGTAAATTCAGAAAATAATTGATGTCTTGTGCGGGAGGAAGCGATGTGCGCAGAAAAAACTATCTTTGTCATTCTGTTCGAATTTCCTCAAAATCGATCAAGAACAAATAATTTTCAAAATATGAGTGTTCTTAAAAAGATAACAGACCGAAATTGCACCTAGATGTCTAAATTTGTCTGATGTCTAGTATTTTGAATAAGATTTTATTATTTTTTTTATTTGAAATTTACTACCCCAGCTTACCTCTTAAAAAACACTATAAATTATATTGTTTTCTAAATAATTCTTCTATAAAATAGATGTTGTATTGGAACAGTAATTAAGATATATATTCCCATATAAAAAAAAATAGGTTAAGTCTCAAAATTTATTTAGATTGACAATTTTATTAATTACATGTATTATTATTATTATTTAAACATGTAATTAGGGTACGATTATAAATTAATGTTAAAAATAAAATATTTGTAATTCGACATGTTGAAATACATTTTTATCTTAATATTCGATTATAAAATCTAACAAAATATGCAACAACCATTTTGTTTTAAATTAAAAAGAATATACATTTAAAACGTTTAAAAAACATTAAATTCTCTTGCTAAAAATGGAATATTTTTGAGGTGATAATTAAAGCAATTAAATCAAGTTACCAAAACGAATGGATCCAATTACTTTACCTTTTAAGGCTTTAGAAATTATAAATTGAACTCCAGGTTCATTTAATGATTATAAAATCATTAATTGATCGATCATTCTTTGTAAGAGTGCTCCATGAGGTCATTTTAGAAATATTAAGGTCAAATACTATAGAGATTAATTATCAATGACTTCAAGACCTAATATTGTCAAACTAGCTTGAGGTAGATGCAATCAGTACCAAAATTTATTGCAAGAATGAAACTTTGGCAAGGTTTCTACATTGTATTAATTATATATCTAATCTAATCTTCATCTTTGAACTGATATCATCCTGGTTTACACGCTGAAAATCATCTCTCAAAGGAAATATGATGAGAGTTTGTTTCAATTCAAGGAAACATTCTCAAGCTGATGACCATCTACGTGTATGTTGACCGTTCCTTGAAGAAACAATAGACTGAACTAACATGATTGGATGAATGACATTTATTCGCTCTTGAGTTTACTAACAAGAATAATAAGTAAAAATACTCTGAAAATTAGTGTGGCATATAGCTTCCTCGCGTTCTATTTTGCATAATTTAATGATTTAATACTATTATATCCTATTACTACTGTCAAATTTATTTAATTTTCCCTCGTTTTCAAAACTGACAAAATTGTTTTGATATTTTTTTACAATAATTAAAGTATCAACTTAACAAAATTAAAGAAGCGAAGTTGAAATTATTCAAGGGTCGTCTGCTGGCTACTTTCGACAAACTATCAAAATTTCATAAAAAATAAAATTAATACTTTTGATGATACAGGGTGTAAATAAATGTATATTTGTGCACATGTGGAAGATTGAAACTTTGAAACTTATATGGGACCAACAATGAGCTAATTATGACCGACCCACCAGATTTCAAACACACGACAGATGAAAAACTCAAATGAGTAGCTTTAGATTGTAAACTCAGATGAGTTGATATTTGTTGGTTTGCAAAAAATGAGCGACAGGCTGACAGATAGACCCGGAACCAAAAATGTTCCTTGACGTCTGAAACGGATTTCTCTAAAAATATAAATAAAAATAAAAAATAAAAATATATAATTTTATATTAAACTAAATCAGCTCTTTCTGATTGCGATATAACAAATATTATAAATAATTTAAAAATTAGATCCAAATCAAACACAACATACCCTATTAACAAAAGCCATACCTTAAACCCTATATCCTATTAACTTCACCTAAATCTCACGTGTAGTTTAATTAAATGAGATATAAAATAAAAAATATTAAGTAAAATATGTACATATTTATTTTCCTCTAAGCTAGATAGAAAATATACGTTTAAAAGTCATTTTAATAAGAGAGAGAATTCTAAATATTTTTTCATGAATTTTAATAAATATAAAAAAAAAAAACAATGATAATATTAAAATAAAAATGTTTCACTAACATTATTCTAAGATTGTAATTTGTTAACCAAAAAAAATATAAAAGAATAAAACATTGTCTATCCCACAATTTTTTTTTTTTGAGAAAGTAGAATAAAAACAATTCTTTTCCTACTATTAGTAGTGAGGAAAAGTAAAAAAGGGATTCATCA
>KZ652490.1:32817-43063 GCA_001010745.2 Gerris buenoi | reverse complement strand
ACATATATATATATACAAGTGAAAGGTGGCAATAGAAATCTAAAAAAACCCATTATTTATTTCATCAAAGCTTTAAATGTCAATTTTTAATGTTTAGTAGCTGGTTAGAAATTACAAAAAAAAAATAGTTAAGTTAGGTATGTATTTTAGTCATATTTAGTTAAGTTTTGATTATACAGAAGTTAAAATAAATAACAATTTATGATATATATATTAAAAGTAACCATGATAAATATTATGATGAGGCAAAATATAGTTTTCCCGTGGTAGGCTGTAAAATAGTTAGGCTGCTCTCTCACTGGATCCGATTACATCCAAATTTTGGTCGTGCGTAATCGTACGTAGTCGGACGAACGATCCCAACCTTAGCAATGTTATCAGCGCTCTCACACTGCATCCGACCTAGTCGTCCGATTACGTGCGTATACCTCCGACATGCGGCTCGATCCCAGCCGGCTGGGATTTTCGTCCGACTACATGCGACTAACGGAGCAAAAACTACATACCCTACCGTTTTTAATAAAGTCTTTAGGTTNCTTAAACCCTATATCCTATTAACTTCACCTAAATCTCACGTGTAGTTTAATTAAATGAGATATAAAATAAAAAATATTAAGTAAAATATGTACATATTTATTTTCCTCTAAGCTAGATAGAAAATATACGTTTAAAAGTCATTTTAATAAGAGAGAGAATTCTAAATATTTTTTCATGAATTTTAATAAATATAAAAAAAAAAAACAATGATAATATTAAAATAAAAATGTTTCACTAACATTATTCTAAGATTGTAATTTGTTAACCAAAAAAAATATAAAAGAATAAAACATTGTCTATCCCACAATTTTTTTTTTTTGAGAAAGTAGAATAAAAACAATTCTTTTCCTACTATTAGTAGTGAGGAAAAGTAAAAATGGGATTCATCAGTCTTAAAAAGTTTGTGAAAAATTATAATCGTAGTTAAAGTTAAGAGAGATAAATGTTTAGTTTGGAGAGGAGGTGGAGGGGGGGAGGAGGGATGTTGAAAAGTTTGAATAGTTGATATCATTATTTGGGGCACCTTGTTATCATTACCTCTCTCTCTTACTTTCCTTTTTCCCTTACGATCTCTTTTTATTAATGTCATGCTTTATTGTTGACGAAAATAATTGTCAGGGATGAAACGGGGAGTATAGGAGTATAGGTAGCCACAGACGTCGTTCTTTTTTAGCAGTTTTAACCGCACGGGTAAAACTGTACGCGTTAAACAAACGGNAAAAACTCATTCTTTACCTTGGCAAAAAAAACTCACTTCACAGCCTAGTAACATAATATAATATTGTTTTTTTTGACAAACGATGTACATGCATAGTTCAAAAGAAAATGTATATTTACTTCCTTAATCAATTTATTGTAGGTGGATTGTTTACACTTGAACGACTAAATAATTTACCCGAAAAAGGACCCACCTACAATATATACACAGAAAAGGGTATACACTTAGACAGATACTTAATCAATATATATCATATATCGCACACCCACTAGAATAGTGTTACATCTCTTATAGTCATAATTTTACAGGTAAAGTAAGGACCGAGATAGCACGGTCTTCATTATGCAAAATTTTAGAGACTGCGGTACTTTGCAACATACAATTCAAGAAGATGTAACGTACTATTTTATAATTATTTATGTTGCCACAATTAAATAAAAACAATAGTAGTAAGTAAGAAAATAGTGTGGCACATAGCTTCCTCGCGTCCTATATCGTGTAATTTAATGATTTTACAACCTATTATTGTCAAATTTATTTAATTTTCCCTCTGTTTTTTTAATTCGCTTAAAATTTTTCTTCCGAAGGTAACCAAAACTATGCGATCGTTCTAAAGGAACGAACATAATTTGATGTCTTGATTTGAAAAATTCCAAGATAGAAATCCGTTTCAGACAAAAGCAAACAATTTTGGATCCAAGTCTGTCTGTCCGTTTGTCGCTCTGCCTGTCAGTCACTCAATTCTTGTGTACCAGGAGGAAAGTAAACTTGAGGGGAAGTCAACTTGTTGTAAAATTAGCCCATTGTTGGTCCCATATAAGTTACAACTTTCTGCGTCTATTTGTTTCTCTTCCTCAGCTGCACAGCGTACATTTATTTAGACTATATTTTCAAAAGAACTCACCTGATTTCAATCAAATTTGGATGTATAGTCGAAAGTAGCCCACAGATAGTCCCAGATTTATTTCAACAGTCAACGTTCAAAAAAAAAAAAAAAATCAAAACAATTTATACAAAGCAAATTAATTTAGGTAAGTAATTGTAAATTTTGTTATATCTATTAAATGACCAAAAAAACAAAACAATTAATACAAAGTAAATTAATTTAGGTAAGTAATTGTAGATGTTGTTATATCTATTAAAAGACCAAAAAAATCAAAACAATTTATACAAACTAAATTAATTTAGGTAAGTAATTGTAGATGTTGTTAAATCTATTAAAAGACCAAAAAAATCAAAACAATTTATACAAAGTAAATTAATTTAGGTAAGTAATTGTAGATGTTGTTATATCTATTAAAAAACCAAAAAATCAAAACAAACATTTATTTTTAATAGAATAAATGCGGTTGCCTTAAACACTATTCGATTATAACAAATTGTACATATGCTCTCCCCAAAAATGCTTATTTCACTAAAACTATTGACTGAAGACGCTGATATCTATTCTCAACTCATAATATACCGTAATATATACATCTAAATTTTGTAACTATAGTAAACAGATATCAATATAAATGTTTGCCACAATAATCTATTTACCAGAGCCCTTGAAACAGATAGCCGATCTGTTTTCAAACAAACTTAATCACGTAATCTCTTGAAGGAGCTAGAGACACGAATATCGCGTGACATTACCATCTAGATGATTCCAACACCTCACGTGACATTCCATCTAGATGATCCCAACACCTTCACCACACATGATATCCCCTGGCATTTATCAGCACGGATAACTTTGACAGCAACCATTATTTTTCGTCACTTTTTTTTCAAGATAATAGTTAACAGTGAAGTAACAAGCAGAGGATAACAGTTTAAAATCAATGTAGTAACATGAAAAATAAAATTCTTCTAAAAAAAAAAAAATTGTTTTCTACGAAAAATAATACTAGCCTAAACATAGCAATTTTTGAATAACTATTTAATGAATTACAATAGAAATAGAGTTTCGGTGATCCGGATTTTATGGGGCCGGGCATTGCATTTTTATACTTGTATTATTATCTACGATTGATACGTAATAAACATTACATCTCTGTTTAGATTCGTAGAAAGTGATTCTTTACACACCTGTATTAATTGCGCATGCGTGTCACATTGTTTTGAACAATTCCTCTTTTTTTCCACTCTAGTGACGTAAAGAAGAAGAATTCCTCTTTTTTTCCACTCTAGTGACGTAAAGAAGAAGATTTATCAACTTTACACACGATTAGCGAGTTTGTTTACATTTAACATAACTAATTTGATGTTTATTTAATAAAAGTAACTGTTTGTATCGGGTTTTTTTTGTGAAAATCAATGAGTGATTTAAGTGATTATGAAGAATATGAGGAGAATAATACGCCTTCCGAAATAATTAATTCGGCACAAAATACAACTAACGAATTGATGTCATCTTTATCAAAAGAGAAATACTAAAATACGAGCTTACATACAGAAAGTTTATTATTTTTTTCTGCATTTATTATTAAAATCTAACAATCGTAGATAAAGTACGGTACACAACTCGTGCGAAAATGGCATTTTGCATACCTCGTGTGGTTTTTACTACCCTCGCTGTCGCTCGGGTGTAAAGTCCACACTCGCATGCAAAATGCTACTTTCCACACTCGACGCGTAATGTACTATTACAAAGCAAAGTTTTATTAATGTATTAATATGTTTACCTAAGCCTCCTTTTTTTATGGACATTTTGAGAAGATACATTTATACATTGAATTTATCAAACAGATACATACAATTTAATTCCTCTAAATGTGGAATAAACTTAAAAAATACTTTATTTTTACTTTATTTAATTATTGGCGTCGTGCTTTACTGTTTCAATTGAATACTCTTATATTGAATTAAACAATTTGACCCTTACTCCCAATAAAATGTATAAAGCTATTCTCTCACCTTTTAAGGGTGTTTAAGTGCCCATAAATTGAATCACTAGGTTCGTTAAAGTACATTCTACTAATAGCTTTATCCCTTAGTGTAATGTATTCTTAACTAATTACTTTAATACTAAAACTTTATGTTAAGTCTAGAAGCTAGAAGTGAGGTCGAACACAAAAGCTTTAAGGTATTTTAGCCATTATGAAGGTATAAACGCGTCTATATTTACCTCACAAAAGGTTTCTTATTATTTAATTTAATCCGGACCTTAGACGATAGTTCAATAACTATTATTACAGCCCGTGTAACTTTAATATTGCAAACACATTTTACAGATTGAAATACAAATTAGCTATGCAATAAGTGTGACCGTAGCTCCGGCATTTACAGCATATGACATCAACGAATTAAAATTCAGTTGGATTATCTTATTTTAGACGAATTAAAGATTTTGCTTTCTAGGAAAGTGGTGCCGTTATAATATAGCGGCAGTAATCTACCGATCGTGTCTCCGTCACTGCGGTGGACGTAAAATTATAGCCGTCTTGGCCATAATTTTACGTCAGCTTATTCATCATCTGATTGAGGAAGAATAGTACATTACGCGTCAAGTGTGGAAAGTAGCAATTTGCATGCGAGCATGGAGTTTGCACCCGAGCGATAGCGAGGGTAGTAAAACCACACGAGCAATGCAAAACGCCGTTTTCGCACGAGTTGTGTACCGTACTTTATCTACGATTGTTAGATTTTAATAATAAATACAGAAAAAAATAATAACTTCCTGTATGTAAGCTCTCTCTGTATGAATTTCTCTTTTGATAAAGATGACATCAAATCATATTTGTATTTGGTGCCAAATTAATTATTTCTGAAGGCGTATTATTCTCCTCATATTCGTCATAATCACTTAAATCACTCATTGATATTTACAAAAAAACTCAATACAAACAGTTACTTTTATTAAATAAACATCAAATTAGTTACCTTAAATGTAAACAAACTCGCTAATCGTGCGTAAAGGTGAAGAATTCTTCTCCGGAATTCTTAATTTAGTCTTCTTTATTATTCGAAATGTACTCAAGGTAAATTATTACTACTTCTTTAGATTGTTACTCCCCTATGGTGTTTTAGAATATAGGATGCTTAGTCAATATACTTTGGGATCAAATATCTGTTTCTAGGAGAAGAGTAACAGTCTAAAGAAGAAAATTTTGTTGACCTTATTTAGATTATTACTCCCTTTTGTTTTTTTTATAAAGGGAGTAACAATCTAAAGAAGTTCCAACTTATTTAGGTTGCTCCTAATGAACTGATTTAATGCTGATAAAGAAATATGAAGTGAGACACATCTGTCATTTTTTTATTTCGAACAATAAAGTTTTAATAGCCAATCTATCTTTTTTTTAAAAAAAAACTCAGATAACTTCATTTTACTAGAATATAAATTTATTGTCCTCAATTTATTATTTTATTGAGTTTTAGAGATATAGTAGAGGATTATATTGTCACATAGGATTAATGCGCTCTTCCAGGATTTAAAGTCTAAAATTCAATCAATAATTAAGGTTTGAAAATGTAATAGGTGAAAACCATTTCTCATAATAAAGAAAATATTGTGATGACGCAAAGTTGATTTTGAATTTTTTAATGGTTTTTTACGTTTTTAAGTCCCCTGAGTCCCACAAAAAGTGGTTTTTTAAAAAATGTCTGTCGGTCGTCTGTGTCGTGGAGCCTAACCTACTGGGCCGAATTTTATCAAATTTGGCATATACGATCAGAAAAATCATACCCCGAGGCGAAATCAATCGACAGACAGGACCAAAAATATTAAGTGATTTCAAAAACGGATTTCTCTCCAGGTATATTTCCAAGATTTTATTTAACCTTCAATGTTTGTACGTATGTATGTATGTATGTATGTTCGGGTCCAAATCTTGCAACTGAATTTTAAAGCAGTTATCCTTAACCGATTGAATTGAAATTTTGCATACACGTTTAGTTTGGATAACATTGCATGATTAGCTAAGTGAAGTCATTCTAAATCCAATATGGCGGGCAGCCCAAGATGGCGAACTAATTATTTTTTAAGTACGCACATGATATGGGTATCAAATGAAAGGGTTTGTTGAGAAGAATAAGAATTAAAGCTTGTTTTTTTTTAAAAAATATTTCTTTTTATAATCAACTTATTTGAATTCTTGTCTCAGAATTCTTCTGCAGCATATTCCCAATGCTTTTGTTACTTGCAGCAAACTGGGAAACAATAGACTTTTATAAAAAAATGTACATGATGAAAAAATGTCAACTAACGTCAGAGTTAAATGAGTAAGCAGAAATTCAAAATAGTAATTTTTTTAGTATTATTTATATTAAATTTAGTATATATTGTTTAACAAAATTTATTTCATTTTGTTACGGAATTTTAAGAATAAATTTATCTAATTTATATAGATAAACAGATGTATAATAAGGAAGTAGTGACACTTCAATTTTTGAAGTCTTAAAATTCTTGTCCAATCTTCATTTCGCTGTTATTCTGTTTAAATTAAATTCTAAAACGTTATTAAGCCTCTCCCTATTAAAATCTAAAATTACATTAAATTAACAAAATAAAAACAGATGAAATATCTCTCAAATCAAAATGGAAATGTTTTTAATTAAAGTAAAGCCTTTTCTCAGTTATAAGCTTTTTTTATTCTGCTGCTTTTGCAGGAAATAAAACTCCTAATTTAGAAAAATAAGTTATTCCTTCCGAGCTATCCTGTTCTATAGAAGGAAATATCTTTATGTCTCCGATTTCAAAAATTCCAAGACAGAAATCTGTTTCAGAGATCAGAGAATTTTTTTTAGATCCGTGTCTGTCTGTCTGTCGCTCAATTTTTGGGAACCAACGATTTTAAATAAAATTCGAATGCTGTCATAATTAGCCCATTGTTGGTCCCATATAACTTTCAACCTTGTGAACCCATATTTTGGAACGAAGTTCCTTATGGCACGTTCTGGAGCCCGGGAGTGAATCCGAAAAATACGACCAATATCACCGTCATGAAATCACCGTCACGCAAAATCCGTCACGAAATTTACCGATGACGATAACTTGAGTAAAAGATCACCGAGTTAGATGAAATTTGACACACATGTTCATTTGACCGATGCCCAGGCTGAGTTCGTCCTAAACTTTATCCGCCCAAGCGTTCACGCGCAACACTCGCGTAAACGTAAGCTTCAAAAGACGGGAAAAAGTGTTATTAAGCATGGGCGTCGTCAGCAGTAAATTATTGGGGGGGACACATTCTGGGAGGGGGGCCCCGGAAAATTTTGAAAACATGACCTCTCAAAGCAGCGATTTTATGCATCTCTTATGTGAAATTTGATTGTAACACTTTTTCATAAAATAAAGTAAACCTACGGTGTAGTTGGTTGACAAAACTATGAACATGAACACAAGTATTTTTATAAAAGAAAAAGCAAACTGAAATAGTAACCTAACAATAGTAAATGTAATATAATAAAAGTTTGCTCCTAATCATTGCAAATTAAATAGATCAGTAAACAGCCATTGTGAAATATTTCTTAAAATCTATAATAAACCATGTTATTTAATCAATAGTTATGAAAACAATAAAAACATGTTATCTTAAGCTAGGTGCACACTGGAGACAAAACAGTCAGAAGACAGTTAGCCCTAGCCTTAGGGTGGCCATGATAATTTTTTAGCCTGTTCCTTGTTACAGGATTTGTCTGTCTTACGGTATCTCTAGACACTGTAAAAACTATTCTGGCTGTAGTATCTCGATAAATTCAGTAAAAGTCACGTTTTATAGAGTAATGATGGAAGGTTAGGGTTAGATTAGGCCAAAAAGTACTAAACCTAACCTAAACTTAAACTAACAATAACCTTTCACCATTTTCTCTAAATGAGCAGTTAAACAAATAAGATTGAATTTATCGTGATGCTACAACAGAAATCATAATCGAAACCCTCCGAAACCANTGTTTTGTAAATAAATAAAATATAATCATGTAAAATTTCACCCTGATACAAGCAGAAGCTGTAGAGTAGGGAAGAGATATATTTTATAATATTTTAAATTAATTGGCCGGGTAAGTAGAAAACAGTCCTATTTCAATCCAAACTCCTTTAACAAACATACTCTATCACTATAAACTTATCATGATCAACTTTTTTCTTATATTTAATATATATTTATAGTAAGACGCTTGCTTTAATTATACAAATAATGACTTTCTTTTAATTTTGCCTTAACACTGCTAGGTACAAACAGTTCGTTACTTTTATTGTCTCTTTTCCAACTCCGCCATGTATAAGTAGTTAGCAATGTGTACGTACTTAGCAGTGTGAGTTTATAATTTATGTTTAATGAACTTATTTCCTACCGGGTGTCCCGCGACACCACACGTATTTTTTTCTTCCACATGCACACGAATACATTTATTTAAACCTGTAATTTATTCAAAATATGGTTATCCGATTTTTATGAAATTTGGATTGTTTGTTGAATGCAGCCCGCAGATAATTTCAACCATCTGCGCTCTTTAAATTTTGCTAAATTGTTAATTTAATTAATGTAAAATACTCTGGCAATTAGTACGGCAAAATACTATTAATACATTAGTTTATCGTGATAAACTAATTTTTTTTCAATAGAATAACATAATAAAGCTTCCTCGCGATCTATTTTGTATATTTTAATGATTATATTATATACCATTAAAACCTATTATTGTCAAAGTTAGGTATATAGATATCCTCCGTTTCTTAAAACTGTCCAAATTGTTTTGATTTTTTCATTAATTAAGGTATCAATTTAGCAAAATGTAAAAAGCGCAGAATGTTGAAATTAATCTGGGGCTATCTACGTGCTACTTTCGATCAACCATCATAATGTTATAAAAATCAGATAATTACTTTTATAATTATATAGGTGTAAATAAATGTTAGTGCGCATGTGGAAGAGAATCAATTAGGCGGGATTAGGTAGAAACTTATATGGGACCAACAATGGGCATCAAATTACCATCAAAATTCCATTACACTTGTTACACAGCATTGTTGCTAGTTTCACGGAACTGTTGCTCCTGGAATCATATTAACCATTTACTGTTTGAAGCTCACTTAAACTTTACAATTTATTTTTACTCAACTCTCAATTAAACTACTAATACAATCAAGTATTTGACTTACTATTCAGTATATAAATAATTAATAGGTAAGGCGTCAAGTCTCACGTAAAAAGGGTTTCGTTGGTATTGTGAAACAAAATTAGTAAGGGGGAGGAGGGGGGGGCACGAAAAATTTCGATGTTTTTTTGACAAAATGGCGCCGAAAATTGGGGNAAACCCAGGTGGGTTGGGCTTTTTCCAAAAAACCCGGGTTTTTTCCAACCCTGTAATAGACTCTTTTTATTAGACATTTTTTTAAAGATGGGAGATGAAAAAAAATAAACTCAAATTTGGGTATGCGCAGAAACGGCTGTAAGATTTAGGCGTATCCAACTTTAATAGTTCTTCTAAGACTGACCCACGAATATAGTTGTGTCAACAGATTATTATGGAAGAAGTACCTCCTAAATTTTCATTAATTTTAACAATAAACCATGTCGAAATAAAAATACAAAAATATAGAGATGAAAATGATAAATTAATATGAACCGCATTCTGCAGAAAAAAACCCAGGGACCTCCTTATTTGTTCTTATTAAATGTAACACGAAACATAATTTATTATATCTCATTTTTCCATCCCTACCCTACCCTAAAATGTATTAATATACATGTACCTCTAATATTATATTATATGTACAAATAAAACTTGAAAAAGAGAGAACAAATCTTTTATCTTTTAAATAAGGCTAATATAATAATTTTAATTTACTATAATAAAAAAATTAAATAATCACCTTGCTCTTTCATGAAACGAAACCAGTTACAATATTAAATCAATTTAAAATCGTTTAAATTTTTATTCGTTTTATTCGATATAATAATGATTTTTCTATTTTTAAAAAAATAAAAAATGATACCGTTATAGGTTATTGAGAAACATTCAACGAAATTTTCGGATAATAAAAATAAAAAAGTATATATA
>KZ652490.1:20311-31520 GCA_001010745.2 Gerris buenoi | reverse complement strand
TATATATATTCTTTTAGAGATGATTACACTATTATTATATAAAGGTCTCGAGGTTAAAACGTTAATAGAATTTTATGATTCCTTAATTTAAATAAGAGGTGGAGTTGGAATTCACTGTTTCTTCAAAGAAAATAATATATTATTTTTTTTGATATTATATTCCATTCAGAATATATTATACTTCTTTATGAATGGAACCCACAGGCGTTGTGGGCCCATTGATAAAAAAAAAATAAGGTTGAAGGACGTTGAGTAAAGTGTTAGTAGCCTGAAGATGAATAAATCAGATTGGTTACAATATAGTAATGGTATAACCATTTGTCAAAATTCATTCATGAGTTCATAGACTTATGAATGCAGTCGAAGGTTTAGCATTTAAAACTCTAGAATCTTTTCAATCCCACGTCTTGTGTGTCATATGATCTGAATCGCTTCATATTTCAGATTATAATGCTAAATAGCACTTTCTCCTTTCATTAAAATAACTAATTGTTGGTGTGGTGTAATATAAAACAATTGGCTTTGAGTATAGTTTTGAACATTAGTGTAGGTAATGTGTTATTGTTTTACTTCGTTAATTATTTCTTGTTTGCTCTTAGGTGCACTGATGATGGCTTTATGAGTGCTGAAAGCTACTTTGCTTAAAAAAAAAAGTTTTAATTTATATGGAGTGACAATTTATGTAATTCCATTAATGTAGGATTAAATTATTGCTTTTAGGTTGCTGCACAAATGACGAAAAAAAAACCTTATATAACGGCTGTGTCTGTCTGTTTGTCAGGGCGTTGGTGTTTGTCCGTTGGCTTGTTTCAATTCATAAACTACTATAGCTAGGAACATGAAATATGGCACACAGGTGCATTTCGGCATTTGTGACAACTGCACACTTTTTGGACTTTTTACACTTAATATTTCCAAGATTGCGGCCAATATAGAGGGCGAATAAAAAAGGTTTTTAGTCGCCATGACATGATATACATCAGTTTGAAGGTCTTGAAGTGTAGAAAAACAATATGCAACTATTAAAATTGCACACTTAATATTTTCAAGATGGCAGCCAATGTGGCTGCCATTAGGCCTTGCGCCTAAATTTGTTTTATTAAATCCTTTATATTAACTTCACTTTTGTGCCTGGCTGGGTGCCTGGGTGCCTGGGTGCCTGGGGGCCTGGGTGCCTGGCGTCAACATTTTTGGAAGGCTAGTTAACCCTCTTCTACTTATCCGATCGAGCTGAAACTTGGCACATAGACTCTCTACCAATACAACAACATTTTAACAAATTAATTAATTAATTAANACAGGTGCATTTCGGCATTTGTGACAACTGCACACTTTTTGGACTTTTTACACTTAATATTTCCAAGATTGCGGCCAATATAGAGGGCGAATAAAAAAGGTTTTTAGTCGCCATGACATGATATACATCAGTTTGAAGGTCTTGAAGTGTAGAAAAACAATATGCAACTATTAAAATTGCACACTTAATATTTTCAAGATGGCAGCCAATGTGGCTGCCATTAGGCCTTACGCCTAAATTTGTTTTATTTTTTATTTTATTTCATATAAGCAAGAAGGGAAAATAAAATAAATTTAAAAAAAAAAATAATATTATAATAACGTATGTGCTTAATGATTTTACTTATATTCAAGTATTTCCTTGTGAATGTTTTAAAACGGTCAAAATTGTTTTCATTTTTTACATGAATTATCAATTAATTAGTATCAATTTCGGCGTATTTGAAGAGCGCAGATGTTTATAATTGTTCTGGGGCAATCTGAGGACTACTTGTGACAAACACTCCAAATTTCATAAAAAAAATCAGATAAGTACTATAGAAGATATAGGTGAATATAAATGTATGTTTTTCCGCATGTACGAAAAATTTGTTTCTCTAGAAGAGCAACAAATGATCCTAAAAGGTTGAAACTTATATGGAACCAACAATGGGCTAACTATGACCTACCAAATTTTAATAAAATGGAAGGAGTAGTATTCAAGATATGTTGGTTAGCAAAAGTTGAGCGACCGACAGACCGACACGAAACCAAAAATGTTAAATAAGGTTTCTTTTTGTACTTTGTACAGAAACCTAAAAGGGCTAGTTTACAACTGCTTACATTTGACTAAAGTCTTACGAAAAATATAAAATAATGTTCGAAGTCATAAAGTAAACTTAATGAAAAAATAATCTAATATACAAACAAAGCTGCTGCCCGTGGTAGGAAGTAACTTTTTAAAAGGATTTATTAAAATATAGTGCCTGCCGTTATTAGGAGCGTCTGCTCTTATAAAGAATATCTCCTCATAAACTGTAAATGGAAAATGAAAAAATATATCCCAGAGAAATGTCCGTCAAGAAATTCTGATTTTCAAATTCACAATTTGAACCCTTAAGAGAAGCATCACAGAATCCCATAATTTGGTATGATTTGGCTGAAGGTTGGAAAGTACATTGTAGAATTAACATTGAGTTGAGAACAGGAAATTCATCTGCCAAATCCCATCCAAAACAGAGTCAAAGACGCGAGAATTCCCAATCTAACACTAATTTCCATACTTCGTCGTGTTGTCGGAACATCTTTGAATACTTAGAATCAGTGAGGGGGGTCTAACAATTCTAATAGTAATACAGAAGACTACTTGAATAACATTTGCGATTACTCTTCGAGACTTTAACACGAATAAGTAATCCATGGAACGCAAAAGTTTATAAGGAATCATGATGTATAGAACTGCTTCCCTCTTATTGTGGAGACAATTAGCGCATTAACATTGATGAGATATTATGCACTTGTTCAAACTATTAGAAATATGTGTGGTAAAAATAAGAAAACGGCATAAAATGTCTCTTATTAATTAATCAATTAAATAATTAACTAAAAATAATCTTAATAATTAATTATCATTTATTTTTTGCTTCCGAACTTACCGAAGGTAACGGAAGCTATGTGATCGTTCTGAAGAACGAAAAAATTTTAGGTCTCCGATATCAAACTATTATAGAATGTATGGCCATTCAAAGACAAAAAATGGAAAAAAATAAAACCAAGAAATAACAAAATTATCACCATCTAAGGTACAACCGATGATGATTCGACAAAAACTCATAGGACTTAAGTTGTACTTCTGGAAGTGAGTAAACATTAATGTCAGTCAGTGAGCCACGAGGCTTCGTAGTATAAGACATATTAATTTAGTACGATTTGAAGTGCGCAGAAGGTTGAGGTAGGCAGGTACTATCTGCAGGCTACTTTCGATAAACCATAAAAATCAGATGATTACTTTTAAAGATATATGACTGTAAATAAATGTATGTTTGTGCGCATGTGGAAGATAAACAAATAAGCGCAGACGGTTGAAACTTATATGGGACTAAGTATGACCTACCACCCAAATTTCATTAAAATTGGAATTGTAGTTTTTAAGATATGGTGGTTCGCAAATTTTGTGACAGACCGACAGACCGACAGACAGACACGGAACCAAAAATGTTTCCTGATGTCTTAAACGGATTTCTGTCAAGGATGTTTTTAAAATTGGAGACACAAAAATACTTCCGATATCTTCGGTAAGCTCGGAAGCAAAATAATTAGTTAATAATCAAGTACACTCTACAGTGAACTTCGACAACAGATCTAAATAAATCCAAGACAACTCGTATTTAAAACGCCTCAGGT
This sequence comes from Gerris buenoi, assembly GCA_001010745.2. Classification (NCBI taxonomy): domain Eukaryota; kingdom Metazoa; phylum Arthropoda; class Insecta; order Hemiptera; family Gerridae; genus Gerris; species Gerris buenoi. Next base: position 27,842 of record KZ652490.1, on the reverse strand, counting down.
GATTATACTAATCATACAAATTACTTTAATAATGATGGACGTCAATCTTATAGTCAATCTTATAGCCTTGCCTCCAGGTATCTACAGTTTTTTACCCTCATTGGAATCTTTCTTACATAAACACACATACAAAAAAAGGAAATAGCAAAAAGTTAATTCGACGAAAATGGTTTATTATATGTATAATTTGCATTTATTTCTTTTATTTTTAGTATTTATCAATTGATTGACTAAGGTCAAAATTAGATCACGTTTGAGTTAGATTTGCTTCAGGCATTTGTTTACAAGTTAATTTCTAAGATTTAATCTGTGTAGAACTAACATTTAAGTACTTGTAACTTGTATAAACTTTATATGTACTTCTGAATTTCAAGTTTTAATGGCCAGGAGATACCAGCTGAGTTTGAACAGTGTTGAAGTGAAGTTGACTAAAGCTTATTCTATCAAATTAAAGAGTTAAAGACCTCTTGACTAATTTCATTAGTTCCAGTTACATTTAATTATTGTTAGTTTTAGTTAGTTGGTAAGAGATACCTTCTATGTTAAGTGCATTGTGTTTATCACCAATATAAATGACAGATAAACTAAAACTAGCCATTAAAGTTAAGAAATAAATTTAAAAAAAAATCCTAGTAAACTTTGTTTTTGAAAGTCAATGAAAGCACTGACCTAGTGGTTTTATTTTTATTCTCTTATAGGTTGGCTAAACTGAGTGTCAAAAGTCAATAATAATTGTATGTATTGTGTAATAACAAAACGAAATTTATTATGAAAAGTTCTGATTTCAAACAAAAGGTAGTAATATTTTTTTCCTCCAGAAGGGGGGAAACATTAACTTTCCACCCTAGTTTATAGGGAGGAAAGGATCCTATTACAGCCTAGTTGTGAAAATCGTGGCGGAAAGTAGAAATCGTGGCGGAAAGTAAAAATCGTGGTGGAAAGTAACAGTAGAGCCAACTTATTATTCTTAAAAAAATCAGTGTTGCCTGTTTCGTAACTAATAGCATTTTTTTTTAACTCAATGACTCGACAGGTTAAAAGCTTTTTTATTAAATATTACAGAGTTTAAATGACACGTACTTTTGATTGCCGTGATACTTTAATTTTTATCGTCATTTTAAAATGTCGTATGACTTCATAACTGAGTTTAAACAAAACTTATAGAAAAGAGTCCTTGTAGAAAAGAGGTAGGTTACATCCCATCAGGTTATATTATTGTTTTTGATTTCTCGTATTTTAGAGATAAACACAAATAAATTAAATATTATTCAGTTAGTCATTTTGTAGTACATTTTGTGTATTATTAAACATTTGAGTTATAGAGTTATTATTATAATTACATAGTTATTGAAAGTTATCAGGGCCGCCCTTAGGCAGGGGCAACCGCCCCGGGCCCCGCGCTTTTAGGGGCCCGAGGAAAATTTTTTATGTTTTCTTTGATTTCTATAATAACTTTAAGTTATTATAGAAATCAAAGAAAACATAGTTGGAATTGATGAATTGCACATTTAATTTACATTATTTTTTTCTACAATAAGATGTTATAAAACTTTTTTTTTGTTTTGTTTTTAAAAGTCGTTAAACAAATTAAAGGTATAAACATTTGTAAACTTAGTTTTTAATACCTAAATAAATTGATAAATCGAAATCTTAGGTTTGTTTGTGTTGTTTTCCACCCTTCTGGAGGAAAAATCTTGTACGGACCACGGGAGCAAAAAGTCATAGCACCCTCGCTATAATTAACTCCCTCGGCTATGCCTCGGGAACCAACAATAACGCTCAGGGAGTAATGACTTTGTTTCCACCCTTGGTGCGTAAATAACTATTATCTACGACTTGCACTGTAAGTGGACTTTACATTGCTAATAACAGGGAGTAAAAAAACAATCATACCAACTTAAAAGGTATTTTTTAAGTAAATTTTAAGTATTATGTTGTAGGAATGATTTTTTAGCTTTTTTGTTTACTAATTTTTCGGGAAGGTTACTTTAGGTTATCATACAAAGTCTTTAAATTAAAAACAAACTAAATGTAATTAAATTAAAAACGTACATTATTTAGTATAAAAATTGTTATTTTAATATATCAAGTAACTAAATATCAGTTTAAGGTGTTTAAATTACGTGAATTTGTAGGTAAAACTTTTATACCTACAAATTTAATAGCTATTACCCATGGTGCACTAGTCGTAGATAAAATTTAATACACAACATGGATCGAAGTATTTCTGCTCTCGGGATTATCTCCCTAGGCAAGCCTCGAGAGCTAATACTACAGTTACCTCCCTCGGCAAGCCTCGGGAGCTAACTCATTTATCTCCTTCGGCGGTGCCTCAGGAGAAAACTTAACCTCGAGCAGGAAAACATACTTCTCTCCCTTGTTGCGTAAATAACTATTATTCTTTAATTTTCTGAAACAGTTCATACATAGTATAAATTATTTCATAAATAAAATCTATTTGGTATAATTAATCCAATTTCGTTTTACTCATTTTTTGTTTAAAAGGAATCAGTGTGAGTTAAATGACTTTTTTTTAGGAAGGCTAAATATTCTGATGTTTTATATATACATAAACAATAATTATAATTCGTTTATAATTAATTAAAGAATTTAATAATTTGTAATAACTTTTATGTTTTTTATATCTTTCTTCCAAAAAATATTCAAAATAAAATAATCTAATAAGCTAAATGAGAGCAGTTCAGTTAAAGTATTTATCATGTTCAATAAATCCTTAAATTGTTTAAACCAAAAGAGACAAAAGCTTTTATGAAATATAATTATCATTAATCGGATTGCTAAAATACCGCGGTCTTTGAATTTCAATAACTTCAAAGCACTGAAATAATATCCTTTATCTTCTGATATTTAACATTTGGTTTGAAGTTAAAAAGAGAGAGTATTTTCCGTGTTATTAGGAAAATTTGAGGAAAGCTGTTTGAATTTGGTGAGTTTTTTGATGACAGACGTTTTGATTTGAGAGAGAACTGCTTTGATTGGCTGAAGCTCAGTGTTGCTTACAGCCAATAGCACTTCAATATTACTTTGTTGGGAAATTCCTTCTCTGGTAGAATTACAAATCCTGACATCCTTTTTGTCACCTCGAGTATTTGATTCATTATCCATGTAATTCCTTATTAGTAAGTCTTTGATATTAGTCAACGTGACAGCGAAACAAATTTTGTGCAGATATCTTCAAAGCTATGGGTAAAGATTTCTTTCACTAATTCTTCACACAATGTGAATTATGAAATTTAGACCAAGCTTTTAGCGCTACTTTCATCAACGTTTCTAAATCATAAATTTGAACCTGTCAAAATGAAGATAGTAAATATGGGACGTGCCAAAACAAAATAATTTGCGAATTTTTTCCGAACACACTTTTCATACAGCATAATTTGCTGAAAACTAATTAAATTTTTCTGAAAGATGGATAAAAGTATTAAAATAATGCATTGACATCGTGTTCTGAGATATTCTAAAAGTTTTAAATGTCTAGCTACTCGGGAAGTTTGTTAGAAATTTATTGCAAGATTTGTACTGGACAAACAAATAAACAAACAAGAAAGCAAGCTAATAAAAACGTAGTAAAAATGAATGACAAAAAACTTTATGTAAATGTTTTATACCTCCGAGTATGAATCTTTTTACCGTGATGAAGATTACCTAAGTTTCTTGAAACCTTCTTGAAAATTAAAGTTTACCGCGTCGGAAGCTTGGCCATCAAACCACCTCTAACCACCTCTAACCACCTCTAACCACCTCTAACCACCCTCGTAAGATGTAAAAACCAAGTTTTTGAACATTTTTACTTACTCATATTAAGAGAAAGTATTTTGATGGCGCAAAAATTCGATTTACAAATTTTGAGGTCCAAAAAAAGTGGTGTTTAAAAAATGTCTTAATTCTTAAAGTCTTAATACTTACAAAAAGTAAAAAATTTAATTTAAAATAAAAAAAATAAAAAAATAAAAAATTAGAATGTTTATGTTGGTCCATTTCATTAATGCAGATCGTAGTGGAGCTGATGAGAAGACAAGATTCAAATGCGAGGAGCCTAAATTACTGGGCCGATTTTGACAAATTACTCTAAAAATAGTTGTTCACTAAATAAAACTACCAAAAAAATCGGTCCGAGATAACTTAGACAAACATTCTCATATACGAGTTCATAATTAGTTATAAGTACATTTAATTATTATTCCACTTTTATCAAATTTACCATAAAAGTAATGTCCTCGGCGGGGAATCGAACCAGGCCTCTCTTAGTTCACGTTTTAAGATCTTGATAATATAAGTTCTTAAATAAAACGCACTTAGTTCAAGTTAAAATATATGTATTGGTCTAACCACAATTAACATAAATATAAATTCAGACGATCGTTTCAGTCTTTCGACTATCTTCAGTGAAACGTATACATAGACTGAGTAAAGAAAAAACTAGGGTTAAAAAGTATAAAGAAGTATCTGTTGGTTGTGGTTGGTGGGGAAGCACATCTGGAATGACCTGTGTGAAGGTCTTCCAAAAAATGACATACAATAAATGAAGTAACCTAAAGTGAGAATCCTTAACAATAAAAAAAAAAAAAAAAAAACTAATATGTTAGAAAATAATTTAAATCTATAATTTAATAAATGAGAATCGGGTCTATAATTAATATTAAGTAAGGACTTAGGCAAAGTAAGAGGTGTTAAGATTATGGTAGGTGTGTAAAAACTATTGTAGGGGTTTAACCAGGACTGAATTGTTTAAATTGGTTCTTTCGTTGAAGCATTCTAAACCAGGTGTACTTATTGCTCTGTGTATCTCTAAGTTCTCTAGTAAGTCCAGTTTCTTACCTTTTCCACAAACATGGACTAACTCATAGTGGTCTTTACTAAATATGTGGTTGGCGTCTATTAGATGATTAGCGAAACTTGAAGTCCTAGTTGCTTTAGTCCAGGCCGAATAATGTTCTGCTACCCTTTTCGAAATTTTTCTTCCGGTCTGGCCTATATACAACCCTTTACATGTGTCGCATATTAGTTTATAGATGCCACTTTTGTCTGTTGTTTTTGTTTTTTGTTTGACTGTACCTAAGTATTTCCCTAATGTCATATATGGTCTGTAGGTTATGTTATTGTTCTTGTTTTTTATAATTTTGCTATTTGTGTTGATATATCTCCTAGGTAGGGTAAACTTATCCATGTTTGTGCTATGTCCGTTGGTTTAATGTGGTGTGTAGCTATTTTTATGGCTGTTTTTTCTAATTTTTTGTGTAAAATTCTATTTATTATTGTATCATTGTATCCGTTGTTTTTAGCTATAGTTTTGAGCTATAGCTCAAAACTATACTGTTTTTACGCGAGACTTGGCTTATTTTTTTACACTTGTGTTTTTGTTGGGATTCATATTAACCGTCTGCGCTCATTTTGTTAAATTGCATGTAATCATTCAAACAATTACATGCAATTATTACAAATAAAGGAAAAAACGAAGGAAAAATTAAATAAATTTGTCAATTATAGGTTACAATAGTATAAAATCACATAAATAAGTAATAGGAGACAAAAAGCTATGTGCCACACTAATTGGAGTTTTTTTTATGTGAATTTAACTGGTTACTGAAGTACCCGTTATATTAGCAGGAAGAAATTATTTTGATTGAGTGACAGTGCTGACCATGATGCTATTTTGTTCATGGTAAGCGAGCTTAATGACGCATCTGAAAACCTTGACCGACACAGAAGCAAACAGGATCCGAGCGACAATGGACCTTAATGAACGGTCTATGAAAATACAGAGCGAAGCATCGACAACCTCAGCCTTCGGGTTTGTACGCCCAACAATATCCGCTGAGATTGTCTCTCTTCTTTTCAATACTGTTAATTAATTATTATGATTAAGTTATTATTGTAATAGTTATTTCTCCATTAAAATTTATTGAAAAACGACATTGAATTGAAACAAAGAAATACATACTTTTGTTTTCTTCCAAGCTAGTTTTATCCTAGAATGTAATAAAATCACTGTGATATAATTCTTGAGAACGATTTTTTTTATGTTTCCGAATTTTAAAAAAAAAATCCTGCATAGACATCCGAGAAGTAGACCATAGATTGTCTCATATTAATTACAATCATCAAATTTAAATTTAATTTTACAAACAAATAATTGTGACCCCCCTGGGAATCGAAACAGATCCAAATCTCATGTGAATATATTTTGTTGCAATAATATGTGTGAAGTTTGTGTACTAGACAAATTCGAAGACCATTCTCTGCTTTCTTACTCTTTTGCTTCTTAACTATAGTTAATATTTATTTTTATATTCTTTTCTCACTACAATAATTTACATAATCGAGTAGGGTCCCGACGACGGTGACGACGACGCACTTCTAAATGATTTGTTTTTGCTAAGCTTAGACAACCACATTTATTCCAATTAAAATCAATGGTTGTTTTGATTTGTTTATCTTCATATTGATGTTAAAACTTATCTAAATTAATTTACTTATTCATCTTAAACATCATATTTATGCTTTTACAAACTATTATCGTCTAAATTATTTAATTTTCTCCCCTCATTTTATTTTGAATCTCTCAAAATTAATCAATTTTCTATTTTTATTATTATTAAAAGTTTTGTAAACAAACAAGTTCAGTGAGAGTGATATATACTAAACTGTGTGTCAGAGAGAGTTGAGAGATAACTCCCGAGAAGAGGCCGGTAAGGGGGAGGAGAAGGTGCTGAGCGGAATATCAAGTGAACTGTGCCGTCATTCCCGAGGCAAGAGGTAAGCGATCCTAGCGGACAAATGTGGTACTTGCTTTGAAATCTGACATTTAATTCCTTGAACTACCACTAGGTGTGCGCGGCCACTTTTCGGGGGTTGACGAGGGAAGCGAGTAGAGGGCAGAGCCCCCTAGTTTATTGAATAAAAATATCAATTTAGCAAAATTTAAAGAGCGCAGGTGGTTGAAATCAATATGGTACCATTCGTGGGCTATACTTTGAATCGTCTAAATATCGTCTAAACTTCTAAAAATCATATTACTACTTTGTATGTATGTGTAAATAAATGTATTCCTGGCGCTTGTGGAAGAGAAAGAAATAGATAGGTGCAGAAGGTTGAAACTTACATGGACTAATACGTCGCGTCAGAGAGGTTACGTAAAGGTGACAAAGGTTGCTGTGACGTCATGCGCCCTGAACTATTGTTCGTCAGGTTATCCTGCTTCTGGCTCATAATATACCATTTTTTACTAGTGTTCTCTATGCATTTTATAGTTTTTTCCTCTTTTTATTCTAATAAAAGCTTTTTTAACCCTTTTTAACCTTATCATATATTAGTATCATTATTAATAAGCCAAAAAATGTATACATTATAGATGATAAATCAAATAATTCTCACAAATAACTCAAATAAGATGTAAAATAACTTACTTACAGATCTGCTCTTTTTACTCTATTAAAAGCTTTTTTAACTTTTTTTAAACTGTTTTAACCTTATCATTATCAGTAACATCATTAATAAGCCAATAAATGTA